>JAAAKG020144990.1:0-32984 GCA_010014905.2 Druon quercuslanigerum
AAATGAAAAATGTAAACCCTTAGGGGACACATTAGAACCTTCCACTAACTAATTTAACAAAAAAAGTGTTTTGAAAACAGTTAATTTTTTTTTTAAATATCATTTTTCAACCAAGAAAGATGACTTTTCTACTAAAATAAAAATCTGCAACCAGTCAAATTAAACGAGAAAAAAATATTTAAAAAAATATATAGTTGAATCTACACCCGAATGGATTTTTAATCAAGAAAAATAAGTCTTAAAGCAAATATTTGAATTTTCGACTACAAAAATATGTTTTGGATCAAAAATGGAAGAAATACAATTTTTAGATTGGTTAAATTTGGTTAAAATTGGTTAAATTTTCATTAAAATAGTTTAGTTTTTAACAAAATAGTTAAATTTTTAAACAAAAAACAAATTTTTTCAAAAGATTTAATTAAAAAAAAAAGATAATTCTTTAACCAAGAAAAAGATGACTTTTCTACCAAAAGAAAAATCTGCAACCAGTCAAATTAATCGAAAAAAAAAAATATTTAAAAAAATATATAGTTGAATCTACATCCGAATAGATGGATTTGTAGTCAAGAAAAATAAGTCTTAAAGCAAATATTTGAATTATCAACTAAAAAAATGTGTCTTTGGACCAAAAAAGGAAAAATAAAATTTTTAGACTAGTTACATTTGGTTAAAATTGGTTAAATTTTTTATTAAAATAGTTTAATTTTTAACCAAATAGTTAAATTTTTAAACCAAAAAAAAAAACAATTGTTTTTAAAATATTTAATTTTCAAAAAAAGATCATTTTTCAACAAGGAAGGATGACTTTCTACCAAAAGAAAAATCTGCAAACAGTAAAATTAATCGGAAATTTTTTTTTTAATATATAGTTGAATATTCACCCAAATAGATGGATTTTCAACTAAAAAAATATGTTTTGGACCAAACGTGGAATAATAAAATTTTCAGATTGCAAATTAATTTACAAAATTTTTTTAAAAAAGTTCAAGTAGTTGACTTCAATAAAAAAAGAAGAATTTTCATCTAAATAGTTGAATCCAAAACAAAAAAGATAAATTTGCAACAAACAAGCTTAATTATTTAAAGATAAAAAAAAAAACGAATTTTCTACCATATAGTTAAATTTTCACCTTATAGAGGATAGATTTTATACAAAAAATGGGACAGTGAAATTTTTAGATTAATTTTTTAAGAAAATAGTTCAATTTTTAAACAAAAAGATGAATTTTCCACCAAGAATTTTCAAAGGAAAGGGATACTTTTTTTTAAGTAAAATTTTCAAGCAGAAAATACAATTCGTTTAAAAAAAATAAAGGTAAGTTTCTACAAAATGGCTAAATTTTCATTAAAATAGTTTAACTTTTAACCAAATAGTTTAAATTTCTACCAAAAAATTGAATTTTTATAAAAATAAATTGTTCAATTCATTTTTAACAAAATTGTTGAATTTTCAACTGAAATTATGAATATTAAAATCAAATGATAAATATTCAACTAAAATTATGAATCTTCAAAAATAACAAAATGCATTTTTTCAAGATTAGTTTCATTTTCACCCATGTATATGATTTTTCAATCAAAGAGAAATAAAAGACGAATTTTCAACAAAATACATAAATTTTCAACTAAAAAAGATAATTAAGAAGAATTAATTATCAATTCGTAATAAAAAAAAAGGATTAATCAATTTAAAAAAAGGATTTTGAAGAAACCAGTAAAATTTTCAACCAAAGCGATAAATTTCATACTAAAATGATCAATCTTGAAATTAAATTTCAACCAAAAAATTCAACATTCCACCCAAAAGATGATTTTTTAAACAAGAAGATTAATTTCATAAAAATGGAATGTTACACTTCTAAATAAAGATATGAATTTTTAAAACAAACAAAAAATTAAATTTTAACAAAACAGTTCAGCTTTCAACCAAGAAGCAACATTTTTGACCAAAAAGATGACCTTTTAAAAAAATAGTTGAATTTTCATTAAAAAAATCAAATAATCAACCAAACACTAGAATTTTTAACCAAACGAGATGAATTTTGAACCAAAAATTTAATAGTAGACTTTTCAACAAAAAATTATTTGAATTTCCTTATTAAGTTCTATTAATTTAATTCACATTTAAGGGGAAAAACAATAAAAATTGATAAGTTTCCTGAAAAAGGGGACTTAAATTCTCTAAAAAGTGGAAAAAGTAAAAAATTCTGGAAATCTTTTTAAAAAAACCAAAAACTTTGAATTCTTATGAAATGCATTACAATCCCTTAAAATTCTTTTAGTATATTTACAATTTTGGAAGATCTTTCAAAATCACCGAAATATTTGGAATTATCTTAAAAACTTTTAAGTCCTGCAAAATTCACTAATTCTTTAATAAATTTTTTTAAATTTCTATACATATTATAAATTCTCATAAATTTTACTTTTATCTTTGAAAAGCCCTTTAAATATTTAAAATAATATTAATTCCTTTAACCGCAAAAATGGTTTAAATCTTATAAAATATGAAAATCTTTGCTAATTTGAAAAAATTTTTTTTTTAATTTGAAATTTGAAAAAATTACAGAAATTTTCAACTAGGAAGATTAATTTCGTATACAATTTTTTTTAAATTATTGACATGAATTCTCAACCGAATATTTGATTTTTTTAACTAAAAAGACGAAATTGTAATCAAAAAGTAAATAGTTTAATTTCATTGCCAAAAATTAATCTTTAATATAAAAAACGAATCATTTAGAAAACTTTTGATTTTTTTACCAAACTATTGAATTTTCAAGACAAAAATACGAATTTTGTATATAAAAGACTTGACTTTTTAACCTAAAACTATAAAGTTTCAAGAAAAAAATATTTTTTAATGAAATAATAATATTTTAGGTTAACAAAATTAATATTTTATCTAAAAAGAAATTTCCAAAGATATACATAAATTTTTAAACAAAATGTTGAATTTTCAACCAGGAAGATTATTTTTCTTTAAAAAAATGCGAATTTTCAACAATCTACCAAATTTTTAAACCAAGTTATTGAATTTCTAAACTAAAAAAATAAATTTTTATTTGAAAATGGAATAGTCAAATTTCCAATTGAAAAATTAATTTTAAGTTAAAAAACGAATATTCTACAAATCACTTAGTTTAACTTTTAACGAAAAATTAAATTTTAGGCCTAAAAAGATGAATTTTCAATTAATAAATATAATAGTTTTTATTTCAATGAAGAAATATTTGAATTTTAAAACAGATTAATTTTCAAACAAAAAGTTGTACTTTAAACCAATCAATTCGATTTCCTACCAAAAAGGCAAGTTTTCATCCAAATAGTTAAATTTTTAGTCTTAAAAGATCACATTTTAACGAAAAATAAAAAAAATAAATTTTAATTGAAAAAAAATCATTTTTAATTTATTAAAGCAATTTTGTTTAGAAAACTGTTGAATTTTCTACCAAATAGTTAAATAGTCAAGCCAAAAGGACGAATTTTCCAAAATAGTTGGTTTTTCAGGAAAAATATTTTTATTTTAAATAAAACACAGTTTACAATTGATCAAAAAAGACTATTTTTCAAGAAAATAATTACATTCTCAAATGTAAATTTTTACCCAAATAGTTGAATTTTAGTCGAATAAGATCACTTTTTATGAAATAAATTAATTTTTTATTTAAAACCAAACCATGATCGATTTCAAATAGAGAATTTTTTACGTAACAATTTAATTTCCTGCCAAATTGTTCAATTTTCAAACCAAAAGTTGTCAAAAAAAAAGATTTTAATTTTATACAAAATGCAATTTTTAATTAAACAACACAAAATTTTATTTTATATCAAAAAAGACGAATTTGTAACAAAATGCATAAATTTTTAACCAAATAATTGAATTTTTAATCAGAATTATTAATTTTATTCTAGAATAAGACAAAGTTTTAATTAAATAGTTGAATTTCATCCAGGAATATTAATTCTATATAAAAAAGACGAATTTTCAACCAAAAAGTTTAATTTTTAGTCAAAAACGTCACCATATCATCATCACAGTCGAATTTTCAACTAAAAAGTATGAACTTTCAACAAAATATTTCATTTTCAAACAAACAGTCGAATTTTCAACTATAATTATGAATCTTCAACTAAGAAAATGAACTTTTAATTAAGCAGATCAACTTTCAATCAAGCAGTTGAATATTCAACTTAAAAATATAAATTTTAAATAGCAAGTTAATTTTCAAAAAAGAGGTGAATTTTCAACCAGGAATATTAATTTTATACCAAAACAAGTAGAATTTTCAACTAAACATTTGTATTTCTAGTCGAAAAAGATCACTTTTTATGAAATAAATAAATTTTTGATTGAAAACCAATAATTATCAATTTGAAATAGCGAATTTTGTACGAAACAGTTAAATTTCCTGCCAAGTAGTTCAATTTTCAAAACCAAAAGGACGAATTATTCACAAAACATTGTAGACTTTTCTACCCCCAAATATGAAATTTAAATCCAAAACAGATTTTAAAAAAGATTTATTTTTATCTCAAACACAATTTATAATTAAACAAAAAATACTATTTTTCGAGAAAATAGTTGAATCCTCAAACAAAACAAATTACTTTTCCACTAAACACTTGCATTTTTCAACACAAAATTTTATTTTATATCAAAAAAGACGAATTTGTAACAAAATCCATAAATTTTTAACCAAATAATTGAAATTTAATCAGAATTATTAATTTTATACTAAAATAAGACAAATTTTTATTTAAATAGTTGAATTTCATCCAGGAATTTTTTATTAAAAACGTCACCGTATCATCATCACAGTCGAATTTTCAACCACATATTTCATTTTCAAACAAACAGTCGAATTTTCAACTATAATTCTGAATCTTCAACCAAGAGAATGAATTTTTAATTAAGCAGATCAACTTTCAATCAAGCAGTTGAATATTCAACTTAAAAATATAAATTTTCAATAGCAAGTTAATTTTCAAAAAAGAGGTGAATTTTTAACCAGGAATATTAATTTTATACCGAAACAAGTAGAATTTTCAACTAAACATTTGTATTTCTAGTCGAAAAAGATCACTTTTTATGAAATAAATAAATTTTTGATTGAAAACCAATAATTATCAATTTGAAATAGCGAATTTTGTACGAAACAGTTAAATTTCCTGCCAAGTAGTTCAATTTTCAAAACCAAAAGGACGAATTATTCACAAAACATTGTAGACTTTTCTACCCCCAAATATGAAATTTAAATCCAAAACAGATTTTAAAAAAGATTTATTTTTATCTCAAACACAATTTATAATTAAACAAAAAATACTATTTTTCGAGAAAATAGTTGAATCCTCAAACAAAACAAATTACTTTTCCACTAAACACTTGCATTTTTCAACACAAAATTTTATTTTATATCAAAAAAGACGAATTTGTAACAAAATCCATAAATTTTTAACCAAATAATTGAAATTTAATCAGAATTATTAATTTTATACTAAAATAAGACAAATTTTTATTTAAATAGTTGAATTTCATCCAGGAATTTTTTATTAAAAACGTCACCGTATCATCATCACAGTCGAATTTTCAACCACATATTTCATTTTCAAACAAACAGTCGAATTTTCAACTATAATTCTGAATCTTCAACCAAGAAAATGAATTTTTAATTAAGCAGATCAACTTTCAATCAAGCAGTTGAATATTCAACTTAAAAATAAAATTTTTCAATAAAACAGTTAATTTTTAAGGAAGAGGGTAATTTTCAACTAAAATCATGGATCTTTAACCATATACATTAATTTTTAATAAAGCTGTTCAATATTCAACTTAAAAATATAAATTTTCAATAAAATTCAAGGAGTTGAATTTTCAACTACACTTCTGAATCTTCAACCAAGAAAATAAATGTTTAATTAAGCAGATCAACTTTCAATCAAGCAGTTGAATATTCAACTTAAAAATAAAAATCTTCAATAAAATTCAAAGAGTTGAATTTTCCACGTAAAAATATGTATTTGCAACAAAAAAATTTTTTATTTTCAAACGAACAGTTGAATTTTCAACTATAATTCTAAATCCTCAACCAAGAAAATAAATTTTTAATTAAGCGGATGAACTTTTAATCCAGCAGTTGAATATTCAACTTAAAAATATAAATTTCTAATAAAACCAGTTAATTTTTAAAGAAGAGCTGAATTTTCAACTAAAATTATGAATCTTTAACTTTAAATTTAACTTTTGGCAAACACAAAAATATACCAAAAAGATACGAAAACTAGAAAATTCGTCCAACTAACAGAAAAACGTTCTACTGTTCTTTAATTTTGGTTGTAATTTATTAAATTAATTTTAACACTGGTTAAGTCAAGTATTTTTTAATTACTATGCAATTGACTTTGCTTGCTGGTTTTTTATTTGCATATTAATATTACAGGTGAGTGTCCAAGCGACAAAACACTTTAAATTACACTAAATATAAAAAAATTCACTTGCTGTCCCTAGCGCATCACGCGAACGCTTTCGCAAGGTCCAGGGCGGAATCGAACTACTTCGGAATCGAACTTCTGGTACATGGTGGAAATTCTTTTACAAGTACGAAAATTTATAATAAGTTCCTCACAAAAATACAAATAAATACATACAATAAATTACAACAAAAATGATCAGAAAATTGTACTCAAGTTAAAACTTTTTTAAAATACAAAAAAAACGTTTTTCTACATTCTTTAACTATTACCAAATAAATTTATTTTTGTGTAGTATAAGATCTAAAAAATGCTCACAAAAGGCCAAATTCACAATTTTGAAACCAGACATTTTTTTATGATAACATAATCATGAAAAGTTTCTGTGATTTAAGTAAAAGAAAGTTCAAGCACGAACTGTTTCAAACATTTTAAAAAACTGTGCTGTTATCATAATCCAAAAGTCTTTTTTTCTGCACATTTGAAAGAATTTCTATTTTAAAAACATAAGTTTTTTTTTATTTTCCGATTTTACATTAGTATTCGCTACTAAAAACTGTACCTAGAAAATTGAATCATTTTGAAGTTAAAAATGGATTTCTTAAATAAGGAAGCAAATATTTAAGTTATTTCGACCTAATTTATTATGAAAATTTAAGAAATTTAAATTAGAATAAAATCCAAATCAAAAATCTTATTTAACGTCCAATCATCAAATTGATGCACGCTCCTCTAAAAACCAGAATCCAACCACCAAATTTAGATCACAACGAACAAACAAAAAATGCTCCAATTGTAATCTAATAAAAATTTTAAACAACAATTTCAGACAAAAATAAAAAAGAGGAAAGAGAAATGAGAAAAAAATCTCATTTCTCTTTCGTCTTTTTTATTTTTGTCTAAAATTTTTATTTGTTCGTTGAGGTTCAAATTTGGTCGTTGGATTCTTTTTTTTACTTGAGTTTGCATTACTTTATTATTATTTAATAAATTAAATTAAATGTAAAAGCAAACAAAAAAATATACCAAACAGATACTAAATCTAGAAAATTCGTCCAACTAACAGAAAAGCGTTCTAATGTTCTGTAATTTTGTTTGCAATTTATTACATTTATTTTAACAATAAGTTAAGTCAAGTCTTTTTTAATTATTATGCAATTGAAATTGCTTGCTTGTTTCCTATTTTAATAAATTTAGCATTGAATGTGAGTGTCCAAGCGACAAAACACTTTAAATCACAGAAAACACAACAAAAAAATTCACTTGCTGTCCCTAGCGCATCAAACGAATTCGTTCGCAAGGTCCAGTACCGAATGGAACGTAACGGTTACGCTGCAACCTGGCGCACAATTTTGATGGTTTAGATTCAAATTCTTAAAATAACGGACAAGGAGTGGGGGGGGGGGATTTTTTACGAGGAAATTTTTAAAAAATTCTGGTGCAAACTTGAATTTGTGAATCATCCACTGGGTAAGCTGCTTTTAGGGGAAAATTACTTTTTATACACTAACAAAATTTTTATCATTCTCAATAAAAAATTGTTTAAAACTGTAACTTTTTCTCTAACCAATTTGTTATGTCATGTCACGTCTCTTGACTGGCAATAAAACAGTGTTTTTTTTTTAAACAGTGGCAATAAAACTTGTGTTTTTGTAATTTTTTCGTAGAATCGAGTTGCACAATCAGGTTTTCTGTATTGGGTACTTTAAAAAAAAATCATTTAAATAATTTTTTGTTCCAACAATTCAAAAATCAGATTATTTGTCATGAAACATCATCCTTATCCTTCGGAGGTTATCAATAATTTTTTCAGATTTTTCAAGAATCGTAAGTGAGAAAAAAAAATTATTTTTTATAGCATTTCATCATGAAAATGATCACGATTTTGTATAAATCTAAAAAGTCGTTTTCCTTCTGAAAAAAATTTTCTGTTCGTGATTCACGACGTTCACTTTTTACAGAATTTTTAAAAATGTTTTTTTCTTAATATCCCTCCGATCCACAAAGTATTTTTGTAGATTTCGAATTCGAAAAAAAAACGTTTTCGAATACTCTTCATCTTACGATTAATTTATTGAAGAATTGAAATCTGATTGAAGTATTTTTTATCACAATAAAAACGCATTAAAACGCATCCTTCTCCGAAAACCCTGAACCCTTAATTAACAAATTAATTTTTCATCAAATTTTAGTCGCAAACATTTATAATAGATGTTGTTTAAAAGGTATTTTTATGGTCTACAAAAACGGTTATACGTATTTTGTACATACCTTTTAACCGGAAGCAACAACCCAAGAGAACGTCTTATTCTCTATTCTAATTTGTTTAAAGATTGGTTTGGTTTTAAATTCATTTATATAAAAAAAATTAAAATTTAAAATTTAACACAATTTATATGATTCAAAATTCAAAGAATTTGGTTAAAAAGTATTAAATAATTTTTTTTAATATTAACAATACTATGGATGATAGTCTCGTTCAAAAGTAAAATAATTACTTTTCAGGATAAAAATTTAAAGTGTAAAAATTTGTTTTCCACAAAACTTTTTTTTATAGATGCTTACAAAAATCTTTAAACTAATAGGTTTAATTAAATTAATTCTTTTTCTCTGGCTGAAATCATTAAAAAAAAATAATTTTTTTAACACAATATTTTATAAACAATTTTTCATACATTCAAAAGCATTTTACGTATCAATCAAAAATAAATAAGATTAAGTCGTATAAAATCTTTTCTCGAGAAAATGATCTACCATACTATAATTCATGTCATTTTGAAAAATGTTGCAAAAAGCTACAATAAAAAAATTTTAGTCGAAAATATTCTTTGAAATAAAATTTTTTCTATGCAAATTGGACTTAAATTTGTATACAGTTATGTCCAAAATATTCAAAATGGATTGTAAAAAAAAATTAATACAAATTTAAAGACATACAAAAAATAGGATTTGAATGTTTAATTAATTATTTATTTATTACTTGTAAATTCTTCTTTGTATTCACGGCACGGTTAAATGGTTTGATATCAAAATTCCGTCCACGTTAGATGAAATAGCTGTCACTCTGATTACCGATTATGTCTCAATGATCATTTTGTAAGCAGACTGGTCACTTTAGTTATGTAATTTTAAATTTATTTATAAGACTAATGTCATTTATCTAAATCCTCATAAATTTTAAGAGTAAGCAAGAATTCAAATTTTTTATTGATTCAATAACCAAAAATCTTAAACTTACGCCTGAGAACAATAATTTTTAATTTTATTTTAATTAAAAATTGAAAATTGTATATTAATATAATTAATTATTACATTATTATAATTAGGAATATTTAATCAAAGACCCCATTAGAGCATCTTATTTTTCTTTTTCCGCGTTACTCTTAATTAACAAATTAAATTCTCGTAAACAATTAGTTCCCAAGAAATGTAATAGTGTTTGTTTTAAAGAAATTTTAATGTCCCATAAATCAAGGATTCTTAATTTTAATTTTTCATTAAGGGTTTTTCAACTTTGAAAAAAAGGAACAAAATTATTTATTTTTTTAAATTAGGGTGACCTTATTTTCAAAAAAAGTTTATAAAAATTTAAAAACTCGAATCAGAGCATTATTTACCTAATATTGTCGATTTCAGTGGCAAATTATCCAGTTCTAGAAAGTGAAAGTCTCTTTTTTCGGACGTTTCGTTTTACATGATATGAATTTTGAATTGTCGAGTTAAAAATTAATTCAGAAGATTTCGAATATTTTTGAAGGTTACTATTTTTAGTGAATTAAAAATTTAATTATTTTAAAATAGTGTAAGTAGAATCATCAAAAAATAAAATGTATTAAAATATAGAAAGATATTTTAAAAATAAATTTAAAAATATATAATATTTGAATATGGAATATATAAATTAATTCATTAATTACTTTAATGTGACCTAGAAATTTACCAGTCAATAATAATTAGGTAAATTATATTAAGTTAATTACCAGTAAATTAAACAGCACTGTTTTAGGATACAAACTTTAACTTTTTAAAAAATTATATATTTTAAATTAAAATTATACAAATTTAGGAAGAATATATAGCGGTAACAATGTGAAAAATAAGAAATTTTATCATTCGAGGAATTTCCTATTTCGAATACTTTCATTTCGGGAATTTGACAGATTCGGGAAATTGTAATTTTCGGTTTTTTTCAAACGTATTCAATATTATTTATTTATATAAAATACAGTAATGAAATATTTTATTCAAAGAAAAATATTGTACAATGTTTTATTTTCTTTAAATTATTGGGACTAATGAAGATTGTTTAAAAAAATTTTTTATACAGTTAAATACCCAAAAAAGAGAATATTATGAATTAAAAATTTCCTTAATATAAAAAGCCATAATTTCGTAAATTTCCTAATAATAAAACGTCCGAATAGATTATGATATAACAGAATTTAAAAATTCCAGAAAATACAGAATTTCAGAATTTAAATAATTCAAAAAATGGGTTTTGAATTAACATGATTTATTAATCAGAAATATAATAATTAAATAATCAATCAATGATTTGGGATGACTAAAAAATTCCGAAAAAGAAAATTTCCCACTCTGTATAATTTCCGAAAAAGAAAATATTGGATATAAAAAATTGTTGAAATATAAAAATCGTAAATATGTCAAAGTGCCGAATAATAATATTACCGAAAAGTTTATAATATTTTCGAATTTGCAATTTTCTGAATAAGAAAATTTCGAACAGAAAATCATCGAATTATAAAATATCCGACAATGTAAAATTTTCGAAATTAGAAAATTCCCCAATTGAAAATTTTCAAATAATTGTTTCTTAATAAAAATTATATATTTATTAAAAATAAAATAATAAAATCTTCAAAAAATTAAACATTAAACAATTTTTCTTCTATGATAATGTGTTGGTATTACATTTTTAGTAAATAAGCAATATTTGGGAGGCCTAAAAAATGCAGAAAAACAAACTTTTCCTCACTGTAAAAGTGGGAAAACTAGGAAATCCCGAAAAATAAAATTCACCAATTTCCACACTTTTTCAAATTGTTTATTAAAAAGCAATATTTTAATTACATAAATTTTACAATTTTATATTTTATTTTTCGGGATTTTCTAGTGATCCCAAAATTTCTTAAACGACTGAAAAATCCCGAATAATAAAATTCCCGACACTGTAAGATTCCAGAATTGGAAAATTCCAAAATAATAAAATTTGTCAATAATAAAATTCCCGGGCAATAAAATTCCCAAATTAGGAAATTCCCGAATAATACAATTTCTGAGATACAAAATCGCTGAAAAATAAAATTAGCGAATTTTAAAATTTCTGAATAATAAAATTCTTGAATTAGAAAAATCCCAACGGAAAATTACAGAAATATAAAATAATCCAACTAGAAAATTCGGGGATTGAAAAAATTAAATTTTTCTTACAAATATGATATATTTTATAATTTAGCAATTTCGGTAATATTAAAACTATTCGGGAACTTTATTATTCGTTAATTTTTCAGTTCGCGAATTTTATTATTCGGGAATTTTGTAATTCGGTTATTTTCCAAGTCGAGAATTTTCTTTTTCTGAAGTTTTATAATTCGGCAACTTAAAAGTTTCGGGAATTTTTTTTCGAGATTTTTCAATTGTCCCAAATAAATTCAATTTTTAATTGATGCTATTTTTAAATTTTCATGTCAAAAATGATCATTTTTAACGCAACAATATTAGTATTATCATAAAAAAAATATATATTCAACTTTTAATTTAGCAAAACCGGTAAACATTGAAAGGTATTAAATTAAATTTATTCAATTGATATTAGGCCATTTAAACTCAAGTAATATAAATTATTGAGATTTTTTTAATGAGTGTTTTTTTTTGTATGAAAAATTAAAACTTATTTGTTTATCCAGACATGTTTTAGTATTCAGATCAGGTTTCGCCCGATTCAATTAAATTTCAAACACGATTATTTTACGATTTTTCGACGACAACCACCCGATCGAGATTTCAGCGAAAGAGCCTATCAGACGTGGGTTTAAAACCACCTAGTGTGCAATCGAATGGTGGGGAGAA
The DNA here is from genome assembly GCA_010014905.2 of Druon quercuslanigerum. Lineage (NCBI taxonomy): Eukaryota > Metazoa > Arthropoda > Insecta > Hymenoptera > Cynipidae > Druon > Druon quercuslanigerum. Next base: position 12,562 of record JAAAKG020144990.1, read on the forward strand.
TCTTGGGAACAAATGCGCCCTATAAAAGCGAACTCATCCTCATTGGCGCATCACAGTTCCAATAGAGAAACCCGAAGACACCCACAACAATTCTTACATTCAAAATGATGATCAAGTTCTTCGTAAGTTTTATTCTTTTACTTAAAAATAATCAAATTAGTTACTAAATTTAATAATTATTAATCTTTAAAAAAATTGAATTAAATACGGTACAATATTAGTTTATGTAGTAAAATATTTTGATAAATATTAAAAGTGGAAACAGAAGATTTACAAAAATTTGTTATAAACCATTAAAAAAAAACTTGTTCGAAATTTTTATAAAAGTGCTCAGGAGAATTATGTCTAGAAAATACTGCTAAAATAGGACTGAGTTACAATTAAAGTTTAAAATATTTCCTTTTTCACCGGGACTTTTTAAGAAAAAAGTACCAGAAGACTTAATTTAAAACAAAATTTTATATGTCTTAAATAATTTTTTTGACAAAGGTGATATAAAAGTCTAAAGTTCTTTTTATTGAGTTCAAAAATTGTATTTCTACTAAATATTTTTCCAACGGCCAATAAGATTTTAATGTGTAACGTCTAAGAAAAATTTAAGAAGAAGTAAAAGGTCATTCTGAAAGAAAAAAATATATTAATTTTTTTGCAGGAATTTGAAAATTTGGCAATTCACTATTTGTGGGAATTGTAAATTCTATCAATTTAGTATTTGTTTAACTAAAAAAATGGTAAAATTACTATTTTCGGAAATTTGAAAATTCCTTTTCCTTACCCCAAAAATAAAAATAATGCAGCATTTTGGCACATCATTTTTCTGAGGAAGCATAATCCCAAATTAGAAAAAACACCTTAAATATTATTACCGAACTAGAAACATTCCGCAATTTCAAATTACCGATGATAAATAAAAGTAGAAAAGTTTAGAAATGTCAAAATACCGAAATTAATAAAATCCCGAAATAGCATTATCGCGGAAATTTTAAAACCTTAATTTTTAAAATTCCGAAATTTTCATTCCCAAAATGATTAGATTGTTAGAAGTAGTAAATTCTCGAAATTTTTACATTTAAAAATGTATTTTTCCAGCAGATACAAAATAATACAAATTTTAATGTAAAATTTTTCGAAACAAAAGTTTCACGAAAAATGATAATTTTTGAAACAAATTTAAACCGATGAACTTTTTTTATTTTCCAAAATTTGAAAACGAAATATTCAAATTCCCGAAAATCGTTATTTAATCGCTTTCTAAAATTCCCGAACATCTTAAATTGACGAAATTTCAAATTTCCGCAATAAAAATATTTAATTTGTATTTTTTTTACTTGAAGTAAGATGATAATTATTTAAATTTATTAAAAATAATTATTTAAACAAATATATAATATTTAAATATCTTATTCTTTATTTCTGTTAGATAGTTGCGGCTTTTTTCCAAATTAAAAAATTTTGACCTACTTTTTACTCAGTAAAGTGATAAATAATGCAAGTTTACAAACATAGATAATTAAATAATAATTTTATTATTCATAAACTTCTCCTTCCATAATAATTATAGGAAGTTGCGGTTTTTTGCTGTTGAAATTTTCAGCGTTTCCTTGATGATTTAGTTCGAGAAATTAAATAATAAATACTAATATTAATAATAATTTAAAGAAAAAGGCTTTCAGTAAATATGTCAATAAATATTTATATTTAATATGATCCATACAGAAAATTTAATGAATATTTCAAATATCTGTTTTTACTACTGAAACATATATTCACAAAAAAATAAAGAGATTGTTGCAATGATGACTATATTTAAATTTTATTTATTATTTATTAATAACTAAAAGAGCAAATCAAAATTAAACATTTCAGAAAAAACCGAAACTTTTGAACCTAAATTGTTTAAACAACTATTTTTTTAACTCACATTAATTATTCAGTCACTAAGTGAAAAGGGGACAATGATTTATAAATTTTAGAAAAAAACGCAACTACCTGACATTAATAAAGTTAAGATATAGTTATAATCAATAATAATTTGTTTCAACAATTATTTTTGCTAAATTTAATTAACTAATAAGTCACTCTCAGTGAAAAATAGATAAATACTTAAAATAATTAGAAAAACCCCCAATATTCTACGATTCGACCAAAAGAATATTATTTAATTGATAATTAATTATTTAAACAATTATTCTTATTGAATTTAATTATTAATTACTCAACTCTAATTGAAAAATACACAAAAAGATAAAAACTTTTTACAAAACGGCCACTATCTAGTTTTAATATCGAAGAAGACACATATAAAAAATAATAATTTGTTTAAATAATTATTATTGCCAAATAAAACAAAATATTAATTTAACCTAAGTTAAAAGTAGACCATAAGTATAAAATTTCAGTAAAAACAGCAATTTCTGCGATTATTCCAAGAAAATTTTATTCACATTAGTAATAAATTATTTGAAAAATTATTTTTTTAACATCAGTAACTATCACTTCATTATAATTTAAAATTGGACAAAAAGTGGAAAATTGTTAAAAAAGCTGCGAAATTTTAATCTCTATTCTAAGAGAAAATTGATAAAAGCAATAATAAATTGCTAAAAAAATTCGTGTAATTATAAAATATTTAATAAATATTGCAGTTTCAATAAAATCGAAGATTTTTTACCCAAAAAATATTAAATTTCTACTGAATGAGATTAATATAATCAAAACAAATTCTACTAAAACTGAAATAGCTCTATTTTCAGCTAAAATTTTTTTTCAGCCTAATATTTTAGTTTTTAGCCAAAGAGATGAATCTTCAGTGAACAAAATTAATTTTTAACTAATTAGTTAAATTTTCAACAACAACAAAAAATAATTTAGCAACCAAAAAAGATGATTTCTCAAGCAAAAATGTATTAGCAGGTTTCAAGCAAATAATATTTCAATTAGGAATCAAGAACAGTTGAAAACCAAAAAGGACGCATTTTAAACAAAATAGTTCAATTTTCAACTAAAATGATGAATGTACAACAAACAAAAATATTGAATTTTTAAAAAAGCAGTAGAACTGTAAACCAAGTGCAAGTTGAATTTTTGACTGAAAACGATACTATTTTAAGGAAAATTGGAATAGTTATATTTTCAACAAAAAACAAAAAAAATTAAAGAACATGGTTAAACTTCCTATTACACTAACTTTTAACTAAAGTGATGAATTTTTAACCCAAAAAAATTCATTTGTAATAAATTAGTTACACTTTTAAGAAAGCAGTTTATTTTTTAACTAGAAAAGATAAATTTTGATCCAAAAATGAATTAGTTAAATTTCGAACATAAAAAATTAATTTGTAACAAAAAAAGAAGTAGTTGCTATTTCTACCAAATAAAATTTCAATTTAATAAATTAATTTAAACCAAAAAATACAAATTTTCAGCATCATAGTTCAATCTAAATTTTTGAATTGTATAGAGTTGTATTTTTAACAGAATAATAAAATTTTTAATCAAAAATTAAAATTCTTAACAAAAAAAAAAGAAAATTAATTCGTAAAGGAAAATATAATAGTAGACTATTCTACGAAAATGAATCAGATGAACAAAAATAGTTGGATTTTCGTGTTGAGCTAAGTAAAAAAAACAATTTTTATATCTTATAGAATAAAGAATAATAATTTAATTAAATGTTAAAGTTGATTTTATATATTTTTAAAATATTAGTTTCAAAATATTCAAAATTTGTTTGGAAAATAAATTTAATCGTCCACCGCCCTTTTTTATTTATCGTGTTCATTTTTTTAATTTAAACTACCCTTTTCAAGGATAATCGAAAAAAACTGTGAAAAAACTGAAGTCAATTTTTCTAATATATTTTTTAAAATCAGTAAGCATTTTTGGCATATTTAAAAGTGTATTTAAAAAAAAAAATCAGCATTTTCGGCCATTTAAACCCCTAATTATGCAATTTTTGTCCGTTATCCAATATTTTATGACAATTAATTAAAAAAAATCAAATTTAAATTTAAAAATTGTAATGATTTCCTCACAAAAATACAAATAAATACAATAAATTACAACAAAATGATCAGAAAATTGTGATCAGGTTAAAACTTTTTTTAAATATAAAACAACGTCATTCTTTCTACATTCTTTAATGCTCACAAAAGCCCAAATTCAAAAATTTTAAACTAGACATTTTTTATGACAACATAATAATGAAACATTTCTATGATTCAAGTAAGAGAATTTTCAAGCACGAACTGTTTCAAACATTTAAATAAAACTGTACATAACTGTAAACATAAGTTTTGTGTTTGATTTTCCAATTTTACATTAGTTTTCGCTAGTAAAAACTGTACCTAAGAAAAATTAATTATTTTGAAATTAAAAATGGATTTCTCAAAAAAGCAAGCAAATGTTGAACTTATTTCGACCTAATTTATTATTAAAATTTAAGAAATCTAAATTAGATTAAAATCCAAATGAAAAATCTTCTTTAACGTACAATCATCAAATTGATGCAAACTCTTGTAAAAAGAAGAATTCAACCACCAAATTCATACCACAACGAGCAACCAAAAAATTGTCCAACTGTAATTTGAAAAAATTTAAAACAAAAACTTTAGACAAAAATAAAAAAGAGGAAAGAAAAATGAGAAAGAAATCTCATTTTTTTCGTCTTTTTTATTTTTGTCTGAAATATTTGTTTTAAACATTTTATTTTAGATTGCAATTGGAGCATTTTTTGTTTCTTCGTTGTGGTCCAAATTTGGTCGTTGGATTGTTTTTTTTACTGGAGTTTGCATTAATTTATTATTATTTAATAAATTAAATTAAATGTGAAAGCAAACACAAAAATATACCAAAAAGATACGAAAACTAGAAAATTCGTCCAACTAACAGAAAAACGTTCTACTGTTCTTTAATTTTGGTTGTAATTTATTAAATTAATTTTAACACTGGTTAAGTCAAGTATTTTTTAATTACTATGCAATTGACTTTGCTTGCTGGTTTTTTATTTGCATATTAATATTACAGGTGAGTGTCCAAGCGACAAAACACTTTAAATTACACTAAATATAAAAAAATTCACTTGCTGTCCCTAGCGCATCACGCGAACGCTTTCGCAAGGTCCAGGGCGGAATCGAACTACTTCGGAATCGAACTTCTGGTACATGGTGGAAATTCTTTTACAAGTACGAAAATTTATAATAAGTTCCTCACAAAAATACAAATAAATACATACAATAAATTACAACAAAAATGATCAGAAAATTGTACTCAAGTTAAAACTTTTTTAAAATACAAAAAAAACGTTTTTCTACATTCTTTAACTATTACCAAATAAATTTATTTTTGTGTAGTATAAGATCTAAAAAATGCTCACAAAAGGCCAAATTCACAATTTTGAAACCAGACATTTTTTTATGATAACATAATCATGAAAAGTTTCTGTGATTTAAGTAAAAGAAAGTTCAAGCACGAACTGTTTCAAACATTTTAAAAAACTGTGCTGTTATCATAATCCAAAAGTCTTTTTTTCTGCACATTTGAAAGAATTTCTATTTTAAAAACATAAGTTTTTTTTTATTTTCCGATTTTACATTAGTATTCGCTACTAAAAACTGTACCTAGAAAATTGAATCATTTTGAAGTTAAAAATGGATTTCTTAAATAAGGAAGCAAATATTTAAGTTATTTCGACCTAATTTATTATGAAAATTTAAGAAATTTAAATTAGAATAAAATCCAAATCAAAAATCTTATTTAACGTCCAATCATCAAATTGATGCACGCTCCTCTAAAAACCAGAATCCAACCACCAAATTTAGATCACAACGAACAAACAAAAAATGCTCCAATTGTAATCTAATAAAAATTTTAAACAACAATTTCAGACAAAAATAAAAAAGAGGAAAGAGAAATGAGAAAAAAATCTCATTTCTCTTTCGTCTTTTTTATTTTTGTCTAAAATTTTTATTTGTTCGTTGAGGTTCAAATTTGGTCGTTGGATTCTTTTTTTTACTTGAGTTTGCATTACTTTATTATTATTTAATAAATTAAATTAAATGTAAAAGCAAACAAAAAAATATACCAAACAGATACTAAATCTAGAAAATTCGTCCAACTAACAGAAAAGCGTTCTAATGTTCTGTAATTTTGTTTGCAATTTATTACATTTATTTTAACAATAAGTTAAGTCAAGTCTTTTTTAATTATTATGCAATTGAAATTGCTTGCTTGTTTCCTATTTTAATAAATTTAGCATTGAATGTGAGTGTCCAAGCGACAAAACACTTTAAATCACAGAAAACACAACAAAAAAATTCACTTGCTGTCCCTAGCGCATCAAACGAATTCGTTCGCAAGGTCCAGTACCGAATGGAACGTAACGGTTACGCTGCAACCTGGCGCACAATTTTGATGGTTTAGATTCAAATTCTTAAAATAACGGACAAGGAGTGGGGGGGGGGGATTTTTTACGAGGAAATTTTTAAAAAATTCTGGTGCAAACTTGAATTTGTGAATCATCCACTGGGTAAGCTGCTTTTAGGGGAAAATTACTTTTTATACACTAACAAAATTTTTATCATTCTCAATAAAAAATTGTTTAAAACTGTAACTTTTTCTCTAACCAATTTGTTATGTCATGTCACGTCTCTTGACTGGCAATAAAACAGTGTTTTTTTTTTAAACAGTGGCAATAAAACTTGTGTTTTTGTAATTTTTTCGTAGAATCGAGTTGCACAATCAGGTTTTCTGTATTGGGTACTTTAAAAAAAAATCATTTAAATAATTTTTTGTTCCAACAATTCAAAAATCAGATTATTTGTCATGAAACATCATCCTTATCCTTCGGAGGTTATCAATAATTTTTTCAGATTTTTCAAGAATCGTAAGTGAGAAAAAAAAATTATTTTTTATAGCATTTCATCATGAAAATGATCACGATTTTGTATAAATCTAAAAAGTCGTTTTCCTTCTGAAAAAAATTTTCTGTTCGTGATTCACGACGTTCACTTTTTACAGAATTTTTAAAAATGTTTTTTTCTTAATATCCCTCCGATCCACAAAGTATTTTTGTAGATTTCGAATTCGAAAAAAAAACGTTTTCGAATACTCTTCATCTTACGATTAATTTATTGAAGAATTGAAATCTGATTGAAGTATTTTTTATCACAATAAAAACGCATTAAAACGCATCCTTCTCCGAAAACCCTGAACCCTTAATTAACAAATTAATTTTTCATCAAATTTTAGTCGCAAACATTTATAATAGATGTTGTTTAAAAGGTATTTTTATGGTCTACAAAAACGGTTATACGTATTTTGTACATACCTTTTAACCGGAAGCAACAACCCAAGAGAACGTCTTATTCTCTATTCTAATTTGTTTAAAGATTGGTTTGGTTTTAAATTCATTTATATAAAAAAAATTAAAATTTAAAATTTAACACAATTTATATGATTCAAAATTCAAAGAATTTGGTTAAAAAGTATTAAATAATTTTTTTTAATATTAACAATACTATGGATGATAGTCTCGTTCAAAAGTAAAATAATTACTTTTCAGGATAAAAATTTAAAGTGTAAAAATTTGTTTTCCACAAAACTTTTTTTTATAGATGCTTACAAAAATCTTTAAACTAATAGGTTTAATTAAATTAATTCTTTTTCTCTGGCTGAAATCATTAAAAAAAAATAATTTTTTTAACACAATATTTTATAAACAATTTTTCATACATTCAAAAGCATTTTACGTATCAATCAAAAATAAATAAGATTAAGTCGTATAAAATCTTTTCTCGAGAAAATGATCTACCATACTATAATTCATGTCATTTTGAAAAATGTTGCAAAAAGCTACAATAAAAAAATTTTAGTCGAAAATATTCTTTGAAATAAAATTTTTTCTATGCAAATTGGACTTAAATTTGTATACAGTTATGTCCAAAATATTCAAAATGGATTGTAAAAAAAAATTAATACAAATTTAAAGACATACAAAAAATAGGATTTGAATGTTTAATTAATTATTTATTTATTACTTGTAAATTCTTCTTTGTATTCACGGCACGGTTAAATGGTTTGATATCAAAATTCCGTCCACGTTAGATGAAATAGCTGTCACTCTGATTACCGATTATGTCTCAATGATCATTTTGTAAGCAGACTGGTCACTTTAGTTATGTAATTTTAAATTTATTTATAAGACTAATGTCATTTATCTAAATCCTCATAAATTTTAAGAGTAAGCAAGAATTCAAATTTTTTATTGATTCAATAACCAAAAATCTTAAACTTACGCCTGAGAACAATAATTTTTAATTTTATTTTAATTAAAAATTGAAAATTGTATATTAATATAATTAATTATTACATTATTATAATTAGGAATATTTAATCAAAGACCCCATTAGAGCATCTTATTTTTCTTTTTCCGCGTTACTCTTAATTAACAAATTAAATTCTCGTAAACAATTAGTTCCCAAGAAATGTAATAGTGTTTGTTTTAAAGAAATTTTAATGTCCCATAAATCAAGGATTCTTAATTTTAATTTTTCATTAAGGGTTTTTCAACTTTGAAAAAAAGGAACAAAATTATTTATTTTTTTAAATTAGGGTGACCTTATTTTCAAAAAAAGTTTATAAAAATTTAAAAACTCGAATCAGAGCATTATTTACCTAATATTGTCGATTTCAGTGGCAAATTATCCAGTTCTAGAAAGTGAAAGTCTCTTTTTTCGGACGTTTCGTTTTACATGATATGAATTTTGAATTGTCGAGTTAAAAATTAATTCAGAAGATTTCGAATATTTTTGAAGGTTACTATTTTTAGTGAATTAAAAATTTAATTATTTTAAAATAGTGTAAGTAGAATCATCAAAAAATAAAATGTATTAAAATATAGAAAGATATTTTAAAAATAAATTTAAAAATATATAATATTTGAATATGGAATATATAAATTAATTCATTAATTACTTTAATGTGACCTAGAAATTTACCAGTCAATAATAATTAGGTAAATTATATTAAGTTAATTACCAGTAAATTAAACAGCACTGTTTTAGGATACAAACTTTAACTTTTTAAAAAATTATATATTTTAAATTAAAATTATACAAATTTAGGAAGAATATATAGCGGTAACAATGTGAAAAATAAGAAATTTTATCATTCGAGGAATTTCCTATTTCGAATACTTTCATTTCGGGAATTTGACAGATTCGGGAAATTGTAATTTTCGGTTTTTTTCAAACGTATTCAATATTATTTATTTATATAAAATACAGTAATGAAATATTTTATTCAAAGAAAAATATTGTACAATGTTTTATTTTCTTTAAATTATTGGGACTAATGAAGATTGTTTAAAAAAATTTTTTATACAGTTAAATACCCAAAAAAGAGAATATTATGAATTAAAAATTTCCTTAATATAAAAAGCCATAATTTCGTAAATTTCCTAATAATAAAACGTCCGAATAGATTATGATATAACAGAATTTAAAAATTCCAGAAAATACAGAATTTCAGAATTTAAATAATTCAAAAAATGGGTTTTGAATTAACATGATTTATTAATCAGAAATATAATAATTAAATAATCAATCAATGATTTGGGATGACTAAAAAATTCCGAAAAAGAAAATTTCCCACTCTGTATAATTTCCGAAAAAGAAAATATTGGATATAAAAAATTGTTGAAATATAAAAATCGTAAATATGTCAAAGTGCCGAATAATAATATTACCGAAAAGTTTATAATATTTTCGAATTTGCAATTTTCTGAATAAGAAAATTTCGAACAGAAAATCATCGAATTATAAAATATCCGACAATGTAAAATTTTCGAAATTAGAAAATTCCCCAATTGAAAATTTTCAAATAATTGTTTCTTAATAAAAATTATATATTTATTAAAAATAAAATAATAAAATCTTCAAAAAATTAAACATTAAACAATTTTTCTTCTATGATAATGTGTTGGTATTACATTTTTAGTAAATAAGCAATATTTGGGAGGCCTAAAAAATGCAGAAAAACAAACTTTTCCTCACTGTAAAAGTGGGAAAACTAGGAAATCCCGAAAAATAAAATTCACCAATTTCCACACTTTTTCAAATTGTTTATTAAAAAGCAATATTTTAATTACATAAATTTTACAATTTTATATTTTATTTTTCGGGATTTTCTAGTGATCCCAAAATTTCTTAAACGACTGAAAAATCCCGAATAATAAAATTCCCGACACTGTAAGATTCCAGAATTGGAAAATTCCAAAATAATAAAATTTGTCAATAATAAAATTCCCGGGCAATAAAATTCCCAAATTAGGAAATTCCCGAATAATACAATTTCTGAGATACAAAATCGCTGAAAAATAAAATTAGCGAATTTTAAAATTTCTGAATAATAAAATTCTTGAATTAGAAAAATCCCAACGGAAAATTACAGAAATATAAAATAATCCAACTAGAAAATTCGGGGATTGAAAAAATTAAATTTTTCTTACAAATATGATATATTTTATAATTTAGCAATTTCGGTAATATTAAAACTATTCGGGAACTTTATTATTCGTTAATTTTTCAGTTCGCGAATTTTATTATTCGGGAATTTTGTAATTCGGTTATTTTCCAAGTCGAGAATTTTCTTTTTCTGAAGTTTTATAATTCGGCAACTTAAAAGTTTCGGGAATTTTTTTTCGAGATTTTTCAATTGTCCCAAATAAATTCAATTTTTAATTGATGCTATTTTTAAATTTTCATGTCAAAAATGATCATTTTTAACGCAACAATATTAGTATTATCATAAAAAAAATATATATTCAACTTTTAATTTAGCAAAACCGGTAAACATTGAAAGGTATTAAATTAAATTTATTCAATTGATATTAGGCCATTTAAACTCAAGTAATATAAATTATTGAGATTTTTTTAATGAGTGTTTTTTTTTGTATGAAAAATTAAAACTTATTTGTTTATCCAGACATGTTTTAGTATTCAGATCAGGTTTCGCCCGATTCAATTAAATTTCAAACACGATTATTTTACGATTTTTCGACGACAACCACCCGATCGAGATTTCAGCGAAAGAGCCTATCAGACGTGGGTTTAAAACCACCTAGTGTGCAATCGAATGGTGGGGAGAATCTTGGGAACAAATGCGCCCTATAAAAGCGAACTCATCCTCATTGGCGCATCACAGTTCCAATAGAGAAACCCGAAGACACCCACAACAATTCTTACATTCAAAATGATGATCAAGTTCTTCGTAAGTTTTATTCTTTTACTTAAAAATAATCAAATTAGTTACTAAATTTAATAATTATTAATCTTTAAAAAAATTGAATTAAATACGGTACAATATTAGTTTATGTAGTAAAATATTTTGATAAATATTAAAAGTGGAAACAGAAGATTTACAAAAATTTGTTATAAACCATTAAAAAAAAACTTGTTCGAAATTTTTATAAAAGTGCTCAGGAGAATTATGTCTAGAAAATACTGCTAAAATAGGACTGAGTTACAATTAAAGTTTAAAATATTTCCTTTTTCACCGGGACTTTTTAAGAAAAAAGTACCAGAAGACTTAATTTAAAACAAAATTTTATATGTCTTAAATAATTTTTTTGACAAAGGTGATATAAAAGTCTAAAGTTCTTTTTATTGAGTTCAAAAATTGTATTTCTACTAAATATTTTTCCAACGGCCAATAAGATTTTAATGTGTAACGTCTAAGAAAAATTTAAGAAGAAGTAAAAGGTCATTCTGAAAGAAAAAAATATATTAATTTTTTTGCAGGAATTTGAAAATTTGGCAATTCACTATTTGTGGGAATTGTAAATTCTATCAATTTAGTATTTGTTTAACTAAAAAAATGGTAAAATTACTATTTTCGGAAATTTGAAAATTCCTTTTCCTTACCCCAAAAATAAAAATAATGCAGCATTTTGGCACATCATTTTTCTGAGGAAGCATAATCCCAAATTAGAAAAAACACCTTAAATATTATTACCGAACTAGAAACATTCCGCAATTTCAAATTACCGATGATAAATAAAAGTAGAAAAGTTTAGAAATGTCAAAATACCGAAATTAATAAAATCCCGAAATAGCATTATCGCGGAAATTTTAAAACCTTAATTTTTAAAATTCCGAAATTTTCATTCCCAAAATGATTAGATTGTTAGAAGTAGTAAATTCTCGAAATTTTTACATTTAAAAATGTATTTTTCCAGCAGATACAAAATAATACAAATTTTAATGTAAAATTTTTCGAAACAAAAGTTTCACGAAAAATGATAATTTTTGAAACAAATTTAAACCGATGAACTTTTTTTATTTTCCAAAATTTGAAAACGAAATATTCAAATTCCCGAAAATCGTTATTTAATCGCTTTCTAAAATTCCCGAACATCTTAAATTGACGAAATTTCAAATTTCCGCAATAAAAATATTTAATTTGTATTTTTTTTACTTGAAGTAAGATGATAATTATTTAAATTTATTAAAAATAATTATTTAAACAAATATATAATATTTAAATATCTTATTCTTTATTTCTGTTAGATAGTTGCGGCTTTTTTCCAAATTAAAAAATTTTGACCTACTTTTTACTCAGTAAAGTGATAAATAATGCAAGTTTACAAACATAGATAATTAAATAATAATTTTATTATTCATAAACTTCTCCTTCCATAATAATTATAGGAAGTTGCGGTTTTTTGCTGTTGAAATTTTCAGCGTTTCCTTGATGATTTAGTTCGAGAAATTAAATAATAAATACTAATATTAATAATAATTTAAAGAAAAAGGCTTTCAGTAAATATGTCAATAAATATTTATATTTAATATGATCCATACAGAAAATTTGATGATAATTTCAAATATCTGTTTTTACTACAGAAACATATATTCACAAAAAAAGAGATTGTTTAAAATATGTCTATATCTAATTGTTTATTTATTATTTATTCATAACTAAAAGAGAAAAGCAAAGTTAAATTTAAGTTAATTTTCACATTTAAAAATGTATTATTCCAGATACAAAATAATGCAAATTTTAATGTAAAATTTTCCGAAACAGAAATGCCACGAAAAATTATAGTTTTCGAAAGAAATTTAAACTGATGAACATTTTTATTTTCCAAACATTGAAAACGGAATATTCAAATTCCCGAAAATAGTAATTTAACCACTTTCTAAAATTTCCGAACGTCGTAAATTGACGAAATGTAAAAATTCCGCAATAAAAATATTTAAAAGTTGCATACATCATATCAGTAAAAAACTATTTATAAGTAATATTCAGATGGTTGAAATATTTGAAATAATTATTTTTTATTTTTATATTAACAAATAAATTAGTTAATGCGCTACTTCAAGATTGAAGATACTTCAACAATTTAATTTTCAATATTTTGTTCGTAATATACGCAGCAACAATACTTAGTTTTTTATTTAAAAAAATACAGCAACGGTTAATTTTATAAGCAAATTTAATAAACAAATGCATGCCTGACATTTTCTGCTATAAAGACTTCGTTCTTTCGACAAAATTGTTTAAAAAAGTTTGGCAATAAGCAATGTGTTCGATTTTTTTATACTTGATAAAAACGGTTAATTGTTCAATTAAATTTGATAAAAAAATACAACTTTTCATCAAATACAATATGGAAATTTTCGGTTTTTTGACGGAATTAACTTTAAAGTTACAATTTTTTTGTGATAAACCATTTTATTAAAAATAAATTGTATTTTTTTAAAATAAATTTTATTTGATTAATTAAAAAATATTGTCAACAGGCAAAGTTTTCAAATAAATAAGGTCTTATCTGAGTCGTTGGGCAGTTGCTTAAGTGGAAAAACGAAATTAAGAAGTCAAGTTATTTTAAAAATTAAAAAAAATTATTGTTTGGTTATAAAGTATCATTAGAAAAGGATTTTTCGAACAATTTGAAATCGATTACGTTAAAAAAACACATTCTGTCGATTACAAATTGACGAAAATTTGTATTTTTTATTAAATATATTTAAAAAATTAACAATTATTATCAGGTATTAAAAAATTGTGGATATTATGTATTACCAAATCTTTTGAATCAATTTTGTTAAAGGGATGAAACATTACTTTGGATTTGAAAAAATGAAGAGCCCAGGCTCATCAAAAATTTTTTTGCTACTTTTTTACTGAATTTCGGTGAACCCAGACGCCTTTTCCAGGTCCCCTGGGCTCACTGAAATACAAAGAAGAAATATTTTGAAATCTTTTAACTTACTCGATATTATTTTGAGGAGCGCTTTTGCTTATTTCATGATGTTTTACATAAATGTTAGTTTTTTTTTTAAGCAGTAGCAAAAAGAACGATCTTTTATTCAAAAAATTAGTCAAAGTAGCTGCAGCGCACTTAAAAAAAAGGGTGTCGTAACTTATTAAGTCGTTAATTAACTCGTTAAAACCTACCCTACGTTAAAATCTCTTGGAAATTTAGTGGTCCGATACTATGCGTCAGTAGTATAGTTATTTAAAGATTAAAATTTATTTACCTTTGGTATAAAATGATACTCTATAAAGTCAAATACAGTCAAACCTGGATATAAAGTCAATTTTGGGATTAAGCGTGACATTAAATCCAGAGTCTCGGAACTATTTTGTCTCTCTCCTGTTTTTTCTGTTTCTTGTTTCTCTCTCTGCTTTGTGACGCTTGAGTGAGCACTGCATGCCCTCCCGCATCCCCTCTCACCAATCCCCACCGCGCGGCGTCAATTCTCGGCAACATTAAATTGAGGGTCACTAAATCCAGGTTTCGAATGTAATGTATGCATATCTAATTTTTAAATTATTTTTTGAAAAATTTAGTTCCTGCTCGCTGCTCTTGTGGCTGGAATCTCTGCCCATCCCGGAATCGGAGTAGCTGTAATTGGTACCCATGCACAAACTTACAATGCGCATGCAATCAATCACGCCTATGGTCTCGCTGCTGCTCCAGTTGCTGCAGCTCCACTACTGTATTCTGCTCCGTACGTCGCAGGATATAGTCCTTACCATGAACCTTTAATTGTCAGCCGTCGCTAATTCTGGACATCTCATGGCACTCGAATCAAACAATGGAGACTGATTTTTCGAAATTTCACGATGTAGCTTGACTACTTTAGTGAAGTCGTTTTAGAAATAAGCAAATAAATGCGTTTGCTAAATAATAAATTTACTTCCTCGAATTTTAACTGAATATAATGTTGTTTTTATTTCATTTACCTAAAAAAACCATATTCTTCCATGTCTATTATGCTTAATCAGGTTTCTATTGGCCTCGGATACCCTCTTATTAGTGTCTATTTTCGAAAGTCAAAAAAGATATCCTTATAAATTTTTATTTACAAAAAATTGTCAGAGTTATAGCATTTGGAAAATTTAAAAATACAAACTGAAATAAAAACTTTAGGCACATCGACGTAAAATTTTAAAAAAGTCAAGAAAAAATGTAGCTTTTTAAAAGCCCTACAAGATTATAATTACAACTGTTTGAGTTTCCTTGAAAAATCGATAATGCAAATTTTAATCACATCAAAAAAATGAAAAATTTAATTTTTTGATAAAACTGTGCAAGATATGCAAAAGATAATTAATCGAAAATGGTGCATCTAAAAAGATCTAAAAAAATAAATGGACAAAAGTGGGTCGCCCAAAAACGAGCTACAAATTTTGTTTGGAATAATTTTTTGAAAGGATACGTAGTTTTAATTTTAATCGTTTAAATAAAATTTTTAAAAAATTAAATTTTTTGAAAAACAACGGAAGTGACGATAAAAAATTAGTAGAAAAAATTTGTTTGGCCAAAGCCTTAATAAATTTGCTGTTAATAATTTTTTTATGGAACGGCAAGTTTCATTTTTATACTAAAAAATATAAAAAATTAAATATTTGCACAAATGACACAGGCTATGAAAACATGAATGAACAAAAGTTGCTTACCTAAAAAAGAGCTACAAATTGGTCATTAATAGTTTTCTGATTGAGCTCGTAGTGTTGGATTTAACCGTAAACACGACATTAAAACTAATTATTTTTTTTCAAAAGCGACACAAGATACGAGAAAAGTTAATAAACAAAAGTTGTACACTCGAGGAGGATCTCAAAATTTGTCAATTATCATTTTGAGATAGGACAAGTAGATTTTTTTAAAATCGTTAATTAGTTAATGAATTAATTAATTAATTAGAAACACCTAACCCTAGGATTAGGGTGGTCCGAAAATGCATGGAAAATTTTTGTTGCATGCTAGCGGACAACCAGCCTCCCCCCCATTTTATTCCAAATCCGAAAAAAAAATTCTCTAATTTTGTTGATTTTAATTGTTTAATTTTAACAGGTGCCGGTTTTGACTTGTAGTTCCCCATGTAAAATGAATGGAGAAAAATAAGTTTTTTGAGTTTTCAGAATAATTTTTTGGGTTT
Source organism: Druon quercuslanigerum (assembly GCA_010014905.2). Classification (NCBI taxonomy): domain Eukaryota; kingdom Metazoa; phylum Arthropoda; class Insecta; order Hymenoptera; family Cynipidae; genus Druon; species Druon quercuslanigerum. Next base: position 29,013 of record JAAAKG020144990.1, read on the forward strand.
TAAATAAAAATATGACGGGCAAGTATTTCAGCCTATAGAGAATTATCCAATAACAAATTTTATGAATCAGATATATGGTTTTGACACCCCGAACACACCCCCACGAGTACCAAGAAACTACCCTTAAAAACAAAAATTTCAATTCTTCATGAAATCGACCTTTTGAACTTTTTAATTATTATTTTTTAACATTGGTTCATTCATTTTTAATTGTTTAAATAAGTTGACTTTGTTAATTTTTTGCAAATTTGGTTTTTTTCTTAAAAATTATTACTACTGGTCTAGTAGAATATTTATTAACACTAATTTATTAATTTTAAATTGTTTAAACAAAGGGAAGCTGTTTAAATAATATTGTATTAAAAGTTATTATTATTTCTTTAGATGAATATTCATCAACATTGTTTGCTCAATTTTATTTTTTGAATTTTTTTGTATAAAAATGATGACATAGTGTAGTGCATTATATAACAAAATTGGTCAATTAATTTTAATTATTGAAAGAAATCCCATTTGTGTAAACATTTTTTTCTCAAAAATTCGTCGTACTGGCAGTTTATTTTTATTAAGAGACATATGTTTATTTTAAAATATTTTTTACTTGTTGAAACAATAAATTATTAATTATAATTTTCAACTAATAATTAGTTTACATAATTAAAAATTAATGAACCAATATTGATAAATATTCAATTAGACCCACAGTAATAGTTTTTATTTTAGAAAATTCAAAACGAAATTATTAAGCAAATATTATTAAATACTTCACTAGACCAATGATAATAATTTTTAGGGGAAAAAACGAATTTTCAAAATAAATAATTTAAACAAATTCCATTTCATTTAAATATGAAACTTTATTAAAGCAATATTATTAGGTATTTCACTAGCCTAATACTAATAACTGTAAGAGGAAAAAAGAAATCTCGAAAAAAAAAGTAAACAAATTACATTTGTTTAAATAATCATAAATAAATTAAACAATGATAATAAATATTCCACTAAACCAATATTAATAATTTTACGTAAAGAAGACCAGAATACAGTCCTCAAAAGGTCGATTTCATGAAGAATTGACATTTTTTGTTTTAAGGGTAGTTTTTAGGTACTCGTGGGGGTGTGTTAGGGGTGCCAAAACCCATATAACTGATACATGTAATTTCTAATTGGATAATTTTCTACAAACCCGTATACTTTCTCGTCACATTTTTTCAAACCCTAAAAAATTATTCAAAAAACTCAAAAAAGTGATTTTTTCCTATGTATTTTAAATGGGAAACTTCAAGTCAAACCGTTTTTGAGCCACCCTAGCTAGGATGCGTATTTCTGTATAAATCGTATAAAATAATGTGGAAAATAAATAAATTAAATTTAAGGGAAAGCGACATAAATAGGTTTCAATACCTATGTATGTTATAAATTAGAATAATATAAATTTATTGAAAAGATATATTTTCCAGGGTAGCTAAAAATAAAAATTAATGCACAATAAAGAATAAATATTAAAGCAATCATGAAAAATAAGATTTTTATTTTATTTTGCTATATCTGAATAAGCGGTTTCGGATCGAGGTGTAGAATTAAGTATAAAATACATTTAATATGTAGGAAAGTTCATAATTAAGATAGAATTGACGTGATATGTCATGAGAATGTGTGCGTTAAAGCTGAATGAGCTTTAACCAAAGATAATTCACAATCACTATCTTATAGTTGCATAGCGCAAGGTAAATATTTGAATATATAAAAAAATAATTTCTTTTTTGCAATCAGAAAAAAAATACATTTAGAGGTTCCGCATTCTCCATGAAGTTAAGCATACGCAGAAAAAAGTCTTACTTCTATTCTATGACGGTCTTGTTTTTATTTTTGGCTTAAATTAGGCTGATGTGTAAAATTTTATAGTAATTATGTCTTACAATTATAGTCAACAAATATAATCAGGATAATTCAATAATCCTGAAATAAGTTTCTTTGAATTAAAGGAATATTTCTTTGGGATACGCGGTTCAAAGAAAAAATTTCTTTGAATTAAAAAATCTTCTTTTATTTCAAATATAATTGTTTAAATAAGTATGGGTGTTAGTCTGCATTAATTGCTACCTCACTAAGTAAACAGTGGACAATATGTTAAAAAGTTTGGAAAAAACTGCAACTATCTAGCATCAATTAAGAATTTTAGGTTTGGCGAGAGAAATCTAAAATGTCTGCACACTGAGGGCCTAACAATAATACCAAATCCATGGGAGGAAACTTAATTTTTCGAATAACGCGGAAAAATGGTTATTTGTGATACAAGGATCCTAATTGGCACTTTTTCGGCTGAGTGTGAAATTTGCAGTACGAGTCGCAGTCGAGGCGTAGCCGAGGCGAGGTCGAATGTCACATACCACTTTTTATCTCCCCAGTCAATCATAAGTGCCCTGCGTAAGTACTTTAACCACAAAAACCCAAATAAATATCCAAATAGCCTGAATAAACTAAGTAAACATTTTAAGACCCATGCTGAATAGCGCTATTTTATGTATCGTCCACAGCACCTAAAAGCGCACCTATGATGGCGGGGTGATAAAAAATAATTTTGCACAATAAGTTTATTTGCGCATAGAACTCGTATTATTGCTTGGCCCTCCGCCTGCAGACATTTTGCAATCTGACGACAAAACGTGAAATAGTTAAGATAGGAGAAGATAGTTATAAATAATAGCTATTTGTGATACAAGTGCACAAAATAGGCGAAGGCCAAAGAGTGCGGAACTTGCAGCATGAGCCGCAATCACACGAGTAGCAATCGCCTGTGCGTAAGTGTGTCGATTTCCAAAATGTACAATTATGCATGTTTCGCAGTGCGCATGCGCATTAATTATTACCTTACTGTAAGTGCAAAGTTTTTCAGCATTATTCGAATAGAATATTATTCAAATAGGGGAAACTACCCAACAGTAGATAATACTTAATTATACGCACAAATATAAGTAATATAATTAATCAGAATTATAATATATAAATGCGTTAACATAAATTCACTCTAATTAAAAAGTTGAAAGTAAACTGAAAAATTCGAAAAAAATTGCAAGTTTCTAACTCTGTTCTAACAATAAATGGCTGAAAACAAGAATAAATTGTTTAAACATTATATGTAAAAGTTTAGTTATCACTATAAAGCAATATATTATAAATAGGGAAAGATTTTTATCTATAAAACCACAAAAAAATCACAAGTAAAGCTAAAATTCGCAAAACCTAATTTTTCTTGAATAATTATTTTAAAAAAATTTAAAGATAAGATTTTTGTATCATACGGTAAAATAATTTTTAAAGATAAAAAATATGGAGTGAAACCTTGACTATTTGAACGACCTTGAAACGTGCAAGTTCGATAACTTGAAGACTGGAGGGACCCCCACCTCTACCGCTGCTTTCTGGTTCTTTCTGTCAAGCGATATTCATTAGCTGTCCCGACCTGGAATCGATATGCGCACGTTGTAAACAACTGTTTTAACTGCGCATGCGCTGAAAAGCGCGGATCGATTTGAAGTCAATAAATATGTACTCAATTCAAACCAAAAAGAGCTTCCCGCTCTTCGGGTCTATTCTTAATTGGGCAGCCACTAACGTATATTAGGGGACTTTAAATAGGCGAGATTTCAAATAGGCAAGCTTTAATTGTATTTTCAGTTTAAAATAATTAAACTAATTGTCTTGAAATATATATGTCAATTAAATATAATTAAAAAAAATATTTAAGAATTTATCATTATTTATTCTAATGAATTTTATTTTCCTGTCGACAACATGTAACGGAAGAAATTATGGGAAAATATTGTTTCCAGGGTGGTCGCAGGCCGGGAAAAATATGGAAATAGGGGAAAAAGTCAGAGAAAAGCTAAGGCTTAGAAAAATAAATCGTGCAGAAGTTAGGAAATTGTAGCATGATAAAATAGAAAAAATCTATTTTTTTTAACATTGATT
>JAAAKG020144991.1:0-10986 GCA_010014905.2 Druon quercuslanigerum
TATGAAAGGTCGCCAACCTTTGTAGAACACCTTTCCTTAAGTTTTGTAGGAGAAAATTTATTTATCACTGTTAAAGACGTGTATAACGAAGTGTATCCTTGTCATTCAAAATTCAAAACAGTTGTATTAGGTTACATTGTTCAAAACTTATATTTAAATATATTGTATTTCTAAGTTAATATTCAGTTTTTTTCACTAGGATTAAAGCATTTGTATTTAAATAATATTTGTTAATTTATCCTTACCTCAAAACTGTTTGAGTCTTGAAAAGAAAATACGCTTAATTTTTTGAAGATTTTTTAAATGAATTTTAATTTTTATTAACTATTTGACAATGAAATATGATAATTGTATCCATAGTTACGTATTACGTTGTTATTTTAAGCGTTTATTTTTAAAGATTATTAAATCTGCTCTCTGAACGGCATAATGCTATCGATGCCATCAAACGGATGCAGTTAAAATATTAATATTAATCATTAGATTATTTATTTATCCAATAAATTTTTATTGTCTAGAAAGACTGCAATGAGAATCTTGAAAAAGAGATATTGCTCACCCTTAATAAATAAATTAAGAAATTAATTTGTACTCTGAGAAAGAAAAGTTTATTTGCCCTATATACAGCAATAGAATGTATACATGTAGACCCGATCAATAATAGACTGGTTATAATTGTTGTGTAAATAAAAGATTTAGTCGTAAAATATATAATTATGAAGTTGGGGTTGCAAATAATTGAGACATTTTATAGTTTATATAGCAATCCTTATCAACAAATATTAGACCAGTTTTATTAAAAAATTAAAATATTAAATTTTTTAATCTTTTGAGTTCTATATTTAAAACTTTTCCGTTTAAAAGTAATTTGCCCAAATTATTTGATATCAATTTTAAAAGCAATGCAGATGAAAAACTTTTCTAATATTTCTAATATTCTAATATTTTGTTTAAAAAATTACACTAATCTTCATCACATAAGGTCCATTCATGTTTTCGTCTTGTTTCTCTTTGACATCTAAATTTTGCAATGCTTTCACATTTCATACCTGGTATATATTTTGCACAACCTTCAATCACTCCTGTATCAATTATTTTTTGAATGTTTATGAAGTACAAAAAAATAGTACACTACCGTCCGAAATTATTTGCACGGTTAGCATGAGAGGTAATAAAAATCACTGTTTACTGTGAAACGTGATTACAAGTTCAAAAAAGAAGCAAGGCGCTTTAAAAACAAAAATTTCGAAAGCTTATGAAATTCCGCGTCGAATGACTATTAATATAGTCAGGAATATCAAGATCTGCCAGTGGTCGTTCGATTTAAATGAAAATTGGTGAAATTATGTTATACTGATAAATAAGAAACATCTAGCGCTCTAAGGATTTTAGCAAATTTTCAAAAAAATGTTGGTTTGGATTTTTTTGAATTATCGATATTTCTGGAACCGATAATCGATACAAAAATGAGGTATTATAGGTAAAATTACATATTTTGAGATCTGAATATGTTGCAAAAATTTTCAAAATCAGTGTCGTGACTCGCGAATGATAGAAGTCTCAAAATTTTTTTTAACTACTTGTAAACGAATTTCTTGTGCTGAATATGAATAGGATTTTCGTATTAAAAATCCATTTTTTTATATAAAAAAAGTGATAATTCATCATAAAAATATGACTTTATAAAAAAATATATATTTTGGACATTAAAAGGTAAATCGAGAGCCTATTTCCTTTAATTTCTCTTATATTATGTTGCCAGTGAAATGTATTTTGAAAATAATTTGTTATTCGATATTATTTGTTAATTGTAAATAGAAATTGTATGAACAAGCTATAATTGTGCATGTTTAAAGTCAACAAGAAATAATTTTTTTCTTGATTGTTCTTAAATCAAGTTGCCAGTGATAGCATTAACATAATAATTGTTTATAAATGTTACGGTGACCATTCGATTATATCATTTGTTTTTATATTCAACAAAAGTATTAGCATTAGTATTTGGTATTCGAAAATTTTCACACTGGGGATTTATTGGTGCATTTCATTATAAAATTACAAATAATTTCGGGAGTAATTATTATTACAAGTAAACCATTCTTGTACCTTGTCTTCAAAGCAAAGCATGACCTAGGAAAGTTGAAGCAAAAATCTTAAGTACCACACAGTTTTTGAAATCTTATCCTTAATTTTACCCAATAAAAGTTTATAAATCTTCACGAGTTCCCGAGGTATGAATAAACGTGTTCAAGCTTTGTATTGACTAGGCAGGTCAACGAGGAACAAATATGACCCTAAATGCGAATTATAAATTTGACCAAGAAAACATTTTCGGACAACTTTCAATTCTACATGATTTCAAAGAGTATAAAAAAGCTATTTTTTAAAAGGATTTTTTAAAAATGTGGTATGGGATAAAAAAAAGAAGAGACAAAAGAAGTTACACTAACGTGAAAGTGCAGAAACGTGTGAAAAAATTAAAACTTCAGGCCCCTGTATATTGACAACCAGTTGATAAATAAACCTTTGGTTTAGTGAATTAATATAGATCCACTAGGACTATTGCCTAGCCAAGATACAACCCGATACAAAAAAAATTAAGTCTAGGTGGGAACAATTTTTGCCGATTGGAGCTGTCAAACTTAACCTCAAACAAATTAAAAAAACAATTTTCGTTTAAAGCCATATGTGTGGAATTTGATTCTGATATTTTAAAATGACCGGTGCTATGTTTGAAAAAGCTTTTTCCCTGATTATTATTCGAAAAACAGTAAATAAGAGGAGCGAAATATGCTAAATTAAAAGAGATTTAAATTGTTCTATTTCTCGTTCGCTTTGCGGTATCTAAAAGTATTCAGAAAAATATTTTTGGAACTGGGTACAGAAAGGGATTCAATTTAAGAATAACTTCTACTGCTGTGGAGATTCAAAACAGGAGGACAAAAGGGGAATAAAGAAGTATTCATTGTTTCTCATGTTACCATTGGATGCATGAAATTTCCCAAAACTTTTTAATTCAATCCTTACCGGGTAAGAATGCACATTATGTGATATAATAAATAGTATAATAAATTGCAAACATAGGAAATTGAAATGAACGGTGTTTTGTAAAAATATTTTATTTTATTTCATTCCCGGAATAATATTTGTAGGGTTGCAATATACAGAATTAGATGAAAAACAAAAACGAAATTGTTTAGGAGAAAGAAATAACATTCCGTAAAATTAAAGTCAGCCTATGAAGATAAAAACAAAAGTTACTCCCAAGCTGAAGTGTTTCTAAATCAAGGACAAAAAAGTATGACTAAACCAAATTATTCATGTTCGCACTAAATGTGCTATTTTCAGCTTAAATTCAAAATGGGCATTTCCATTGACATGCATGGGCGTATCCATTTGATATCGGCCTACCTGCTCATCTTGCCCTCTCCACTCGACTTCTCCTCACGCTCCTGACTGAAAGAGAGGACTGTGTCAAGCCTTACCTTTTATTCTCTTCCTCTTTCTCTTGAGCACACAACTCTTTCTTTTTTCTGATAGATTCTTCCCCATTAATTTGTTCTTTTTTCCACTTTCTTAATTCCTTTCTGGCCTCCTTCTTTTTCTTTTTACAATCATCCCATCCACTTCTATTCCCCTCTTTACTTACTTCAGTTTAGCTTGTGCACTCTAATTCTCTTTTTATTTCTCCTATCATTTTATTCATTTCGTCCACATTTCCCTCTCGCATTTTTAAATTTACATTTACATTTTTCTTTTTTCTGATAGATTCTTCCCCATTAATTTGTTCTTTTTTCCACTATCTTAATTCCTTTCTGGCCTCCTTCTTTTTCTTTTTACAATCATCCCATCCACTTCTATTCTCCTCTTTACTTACTTCAGTTTAGCTTGTGCACTCTAATTCTCTTTTTATTTCTCCTATCATTTTATTCATTTTGTCCACATTAAGTCCATCCCTTTTCATCTAGCCACGTCTCCATCATTATTATATCATCCCATTGTGTCAAATTTCTCATAAATTCTCTATCCTTTCCCTCCAATCCTCCTATATTCCAGTCACATGTCCCTCTCGCATTTTTACATTTCTTACCTTTACTCTAAACTTTTATTTTTTTCGTCTTGACCAATCCGTTTTTCCTACACTATTTATTTTTGCCCTCTTTTGATGCATATTGCTATTACATTTTTCTCCCACTAATGTCACGATTAAGTGAAAGTGATCGAAATCAATATAATCACTTAACTCTAGTTTCTTGACCTTCTCTCTTACCTCATCTTCAACTATCACATAATCAATTACCGTTCCCCTTTCTCCTGCTGACCGAGTATTATTCTCCTTCCTCATGTCCCTCTATAATTCCGCTTAAGATAAAGCATCCCAACTCCTCTAAGCTCTTTAACAACTTCTTTCCCTCCCCATTAAGTACCTTAAATTTTGATTTTCTTCCTCTCTATTCCCTATTCCTTTCCTCCTCTATCTCCTGTTCTCGCATTCAAATCCCCACCTATTATGCGCCTAATCTCTTCTTTATTTTCTTTCACCATTTCTTGCAACTCCTCTGCTTTTTCCTGCATATCTTCGTTCTTGTAACCCCCCACTATCTACCACATCTCTCCTCCCATATTTACCTCTTTTACTATTCATCCTTCTTTTTGTTCTTTCCTCTCTTTCTTATCTTTCTCTGTTATACATTCATTTCTCACTCCCATTACCATTCCTCCCATTGCTCTGCCCTTTTTATTCTTCCACTTTGCATTTTGAACATCGCACTTCCTCTATCTCCACCTTAGCATCAATCCTTTTTAGTACTTCTTCCACTCCTTCCTGCATCTCCTTCCCCTCTAATCTTATACCCTTTATCACTATGTTTCTTATTCCTTCCCTCTCTTTCTTTTCTATTCTTTGTTCTATTTTTCTCAGTCTTTCCTTCTCTGTATTTCCACTCTCGTCCCAACCAAGATCCAGGTTCGAGCTTTCTATCTTCCTTATCCTACCTTGCATCTCCTTTGCCTTTTTATTACTATCTTCCTGCTTCTTTAGTTTTTGCTCCAATGGCTGCATCCCCTTTTCTAACTTTTCCCTGACTTGACTTCTTCCCATTTATTTATTTCTTTCTTAAGTTTACCTATTTCCGCCTAATTTCTTTCCTTAATTTTCCTCTAATTCCCCTTTCATTTAATCTGCAGTTTCATCTCTGTTTCCTTCAGCTCCCCTTCTATTCTCACCTTTCTCTACAAAACTCTGCTTTTCCGGCGGCGATCTAAATATTTTTGGATATTTCAGGATCAAACCTAAATCGTCCTTATCTTCACTGCTTCCCCTCTCCCCTCTCTTCCTTTCGATAAACGCCTCAATCGATCCTACCCTTTTTGCTCTTATTCTTTACTTTTCTATAGTTTTCTTGTACTTCCCCCTTGCTTCCCTTTTTTCGATCTCCTCTTTCTTTGTACTAAATACTTCCTGCTCTAAAATCCGATGTTTCTTCGATGTTACTGTCTTCGATATCCATGAATCCAATTTCAAACGTTCCCGCCTTCTATCCTGTCCTGCCTCTTTCTATCGTCGCGTTCTGGTACCTGTCTTGTCTTTCTCCGTCTCTAACCACTCTGCTACTACTAACCCGATTAACCCAGTTCTTCCACCCTGTCGCAAATCTCAAACCAATCTAACCTCAACTTTCACACAAATCTGCCTCAATCCTCAAAAATATCATCATCCCCTTTTCAATTCCACAATCCCTCAAACAATCTCACACCTCCAAACCCTTCTATACACTTGCACATTGCACTCTCCTCCAATTTCAGATTAAAAAATTAGTTTTCAACAAAACAATTCATTTTTTAACCAAAGTAAATAGAATCGTTGAATTTTCAGAGAAAAAAATTAATTTTTAACAAAATAATTCATTTTTGAACCAAAGTAAATGGGATACTGAAATTTTCATATTAAAAAATTATTTTTCAACAAGATAATTCATTTTTAACAATGTAGTTCGACTATTAAGCTGTAAAAGTCAATAACTGTTTAGTTATTAGTTTAAAATTAATTATTTAACTACCAAGGAGAAAAGAATCCATCGAAAAGACGGCTCTGTGAATTGTTTATCTGTCATTTGCAGATTCCGAAAGTTAAAACTAAATCGGTTTGCGACTATGCAAATGGTCATTTTCTCAAGCAGCTTCGAATGTGCCATGTACAGCAATGACCATTTCAAGCAAGATCATATTGAATTAGTTTCCTTCTTTTTGAATGAGATCGAATTTTTTTTAGGTTAAGCTGCCATATTTCACACGATTTTTTAAATTTATAAATTATCGAACGATTAAAAGAAATCATCCGCAAGTTTACAAGATTCCTTTTGCTATTTCAGTTCTTGATGCTGTAAAGGCTTTTACGGCAGATAAGTTGGTCAAAAAAATTATCACGACTAAAAGTCTTTGAAAACCTATCGGCGGCAATCTGGAATTCCAGTGACAGATACAGAATTCAAATGCCTCCCCCCCAGATAATAATATGAAATCATATCGCACGCAAACTGCACGCATCTCATAAAGCTTTATCGTCATTAAGTGACTGCATTATGCGACGAATTTGAGGCCGCATATGCGACGCGTATCGCACACACGTGATGTGCGCACGTGCATGTGATTATCGTGCGGTTTAAGGGGTATGCTTGAAAGTGAATAATTAAACTACGGTAACACATGTGCTCCTTTCTTAACCTCAAATGTTATGGCGACCGCAAATATTTCCTAAAAATTCACTCTACATAAAAAAGAACAATATTTATAAAAAGTATGTTGTGTATTTTACGAGTAAACTGGTTTTTTTTTTAATTCATGACGTTAATAATACGTATAAAATATAATTATACACTTACTTGCAATTTCCTAACCCACGTAAAATGAAAATCAATCACCATTCACAAAGAATCGATATTGACCGAATCGATATTTAATTCAATATAAATATATCACACTGTTATATTTAATATTATATTTGTACAAGTTTTAAATGGCAAATAAAATGAAATATGTTAAATAAATTAGGGCTTAATTTTTTAAATTTTGAAACAGATGTTTATTTTCTATTTTTTAATCAAGTGCTGCTAACATTTAGTTTGACGAGAAAAAAGTTATCCAAAATAATTGAAAATTAAACAAAATTTTTTTTGATTCCCATTATAATACACTTGAAAAGTCAATAAATTTGTATCACAATTTTTTTTAAAGCAAAAAATGTTCAAATATGAATAGGGACTATAAAAACGTATCAAGCGTGAAAAATCAATCATTTTTAAATATAATTTTACCTGACCCTCATACCTAAAAAAAAAATTCTCACCAAGCTAAATGTTAATACTTAATTAATAAAATAAGAAAAGGACAATTTTTATATAATTTTTTTTTAATTGTAAACTAAATGTTGATGGAATGGTTTTGGCTCTAGGGTCCAAAAGAATTGAATTTAACTTATTAATAATTGAAAAAAACGTTACAGCATACAATGGCAGCCCTCTGCACTGGATTTATATATTCAGTCAATTTTAAAGAAATTTTTTTTTTTTAAATTACATAAAATCTAACGTATATAACAATTTTTCTCAAACAGAACTATGTGGATTATCAAAAAATATATATTAAAATAACAATAAAATCGGGAAATTTTAAAATTGGTAACTTTACGTAATATTTCATGAAAAACATTCAAAAATAAGCATAAAGGTGTCATCGAAAGTAATTGCTAATAGCTGCCTCAAAATTTAGACGCCCCGGAAAAATCTTATATGAAAATGTGTAGTTTAAATTATTTTATTAAATCTAAGTTCCATGTCATATATTATTGTGAAAAATTTTCATTCTTCTTATGGATAATTTAGAAATTGAGTTAAATGATGCACTAAATGGAAGTACAAGCACTGTCAAAGCACAGTACTTTCACTCTAGTAGATAATAAAACTCGTAGTGCCGCATTGTGCCTTTGGATGTAGCTCATTCCCGCATGAGTTGGACAACTAGATAGTATGTGTCCTAGATGCTCGGGATGTGCATGGCACATTCCGAGGCATGGCAACCGGACCTGTGTGGCAAGAAATGTATGAACAACGCCGCTCAAAGAAAGGCGTAGCAGAATGCCCGGAGAACCTTTTTATTGATAGATGTGTCTGCAAAGATGCAGCATCTTACCAGTGTGACCTATCGATGGCTTGGATTGATTACTGGAAAGCTTTCGATTCGACCTCCCATAAACATATCATCTGTCTTTTGGTAAGCTTAAGGTCCATCCGCAAATCGTTAGGTGCACAGATTGATGCCACTTTGGGAAACCAGATTTAGTATCTGATCTGGAAAAAATCTTGTGACAACTAACAAGGTCACTTTCCAAAGAGGTGTCTTTCAGGGCGACTCCGTGAACCCACTCCTCTTTTACCTCACATTATTGCCATTATCTCTAGCACTTCGCCATTCCAAGGGGTACCTTTGCGGCAAACCTGCAAATCGAAAGCACAAGGTCACCCATGTATTTTAAATGGATGATCTTAAGATTTATGCTCAAAATAAGGAGCAACTACATATAGCTCTAGGGATTTTCGAACGATACACTAAGGAAATAGGCATAGAATTTGGGATAGAAAAATGCGCCAAGGTGTGCGTGACCTTCACGCCTGAATTACGCCTATCAGACGGTTCTACAGGAAGAGAGGAATTACCTGGACAAAGAACGGTAACGGTCTAGACTTTCGGCACAGTTCCAGCAAAAGAGGAGTATCCAACCACGGCCAATTATACGAAGTTTTCGCCTAAGAAAACCTGACCCACCTCCAACAGCAGAACCACCAAAGGATATGGTAACCTGCAGATATTGCCACAAAGCCGGGTATACTGAAGGAAAACTTTATACCAAATAGAACATACGGAGGAAGTGAAACAAAACGGAAGAGGAAAGTCAGGAGGACATATACCACAGAGAATATTCCTGCGAGGAGGAAACACAGGATATCCTTTCGTCAAGCGTGGTATCAGAGGATGCCAATGCAGACAAGGATTATTGGTGGACTCCGGCAGCACGGAATCCTTTATAATAACCGAATGTTTAAACGTACAAACCTGCAAACCTGAAAAAATCCCAAAACCTAAAGAAATAGTTTTGAAATCGTTAATAATGTGCATCAAATGTGAGGGTTATGCACCCTGTCCTCTGAAAATAATTCACATTAATTTCACGTGCAGCAAACACGCTGACCTAGATCTCCCCGCCGGTGACTTTATCATAAATGGAAAATCAATATTAACGGGGTTTTGTCGAAGCAACGATACAAACTAGACAAAGATTTTAACCGTTAATGCAAATGGAGAAAAATAAATATTAGAGATAAAAAAGAAGGAAATAAAAATTGAGCCTCTTCGAAATCCAAAAATAGACCAATGCAACTGCAAAGGAAAACTAGCACAGCCAGAGAAAAATCAAAGTCTGATTTCTCGCCTTCTAATCAACAATGAAGATCGGAAATAGAGACAAATGCTACCTGAAAAATGGTATAAGAAAGAGAACACAATTCCCATCTTTACTGTGCGACGTAATCAACAACAGGATGAAGGAATTAAAAAACTTTTAGCCAAAAGCTCTTTAAGCCATCTTGGAGAATCACTACGAACTGAAATGCAAAATCTCCTGGTAGAATTTAACGACATTTTTTATTTACCTGAAGACTCAATTCCACTAGTCTCCGATGTAGAGCATCACATAAAACTAACAACTAATAAACCTATAAGTGTACCACCATACAAACACCCAATTCTCTTCCAACCGGAAATCGAAAGGCAAATTTCGGAATATCTCGCAAAAGGATTAATCAGGCCATCCTTTTCACATTATCAGGCCAACGTATGGCTTGTAAAAAAGAAAATGGAGAGCAGCAAAAAACAAAAATGAAGGTTAGTAATGGACTTCCGCAAACTTAATGAATTTACAGAACAAGACAGCTATCATTTGCCATCGATTGATGAAATCTTATGCATGCTTGGCTCAGCCAAATATATGCCTTGCTTCCACATAGCCAATGCTACATACTTACATGAACTTACTTTACTTACATGAAATGCTACATACTACATACATGAACTTTGCAAAAATAGTCCATCCTTTAAATCATTTGAAAGGAAAAAATGTAGATTTCATCTGGACAAACAAATACGCAGATTCCTTTAATAAACTAAAAAATCTCTTGACTTCTCACCCATTACTAAGACATCCGGACCTAAAAAAACCCTACATCCTGTGTACGGAAGAATCATCGCATTAGCTTTCCAGCCGCAGCCTTTGTTTGGAGTATCAAGCAATATCGTTGTCTCCTGTATGGACAGAAGTTCGAAGTTTACACAGACCACAAACCTATAGAAAGGCTGTTGGCTACCAGGCCAGAAAAATAGAAAAAAATCGAAGAACTATTCAAAAGGACAATGAAAGACGAGGATAGACTCCCAGCTGAAATAGACCTCGAATAAGTAATCCATAATGACAACGTATCACCAGAAGGCCTGTAAGAAATTCTCAGAGACTTGAAATCTCTAGAAACACCAGGAAATGAACCATAATCAGATAACACATTGTTGTCCCTTAAATGCTCCAAGATCATTCTATCAGAAATGCCAGACATTGACATCAAAAAAGAGAATCAGGAAGACTCATAACTATATCACCGACAACTTGGAAAGACTAACGCAAGTAAACAAAATCGACAATCCCACCTTGGTCGAAAGCAACGATACATTTCAAAATCGTCTCTATAATTGTAAATTCTGGGGAAGATAAGAGGATGGTAAATCCACGAATAATTGAAATCACACATTAGACCCAGTGATTCCATATTTGAAACGAGTTATTCTCGCACACAATGAAAGCTCGTGTAAAGTGGTTGCGTAGAGGTGGTAACGTAGCACATGACTGTAATTGCGCGCGCAACCAACTTCTCCTCTTCTGAATCC
>JAAAKG020144992.1:0-10986 GCA_010014905.2 Druon quercuslanigerum
AGCAGATAACCGAATTCGCTATAAATTACGTTCGCCATCTTTGATATGTATTATACATAGTTTTCTACAATTTTCTACGTGTATTACGTAGTTTATGTATTATACGTAGAAAACCTCGAGTGACATGTCACAACCCATCTCTGATTACCCCCCCCCCCCAGCCAGTTCTCAAGGAAGTGAAGTTAGCTGGTGGTGGTTGAGGTAAAAATATCCAGTTCTTTGGAGTCTAATGTAATGTTGCACGTGGGTGAATCGTTTTTGCATTTTTTTAAGGAAACGTCTAGTGCTTTGCAAATTTGGAAAAAAGCATTGCTTTAATTTGATGATCATGGGTGAGCCAACGAAAAATGAACACAATAAAAACACCAAAAGAAGACATGACTCCGAAAGTCAAATGGAGGTAAGGTTACGTTTGCATACATTTTTGTTGATTTTGTTCATTTTATTATTAAACACAATAAGAATAAGACTGCTACTGAAATAATTAACAGAAACTTCGTTTTTATTTACGGTTAAAAATGTCTGAAAATATGTTGATTATACCTTAGTTATTAAATTTGCTGCTCCAAAAAATATTGTGAAAATGTTTACATTCTTGTAATAAGGAAACTAAACTCTGATTTCGTTCCGTTTCCGACTTTTACCATTTTCTTTGTCATTGCATCAAAAACGATATACTTTTATTTTCTTAAATCGAAAGTATCTTTTACAACTAATATTCGTTTCGGTATAATTAATAATACTAATTTTATTCTGCTCCCAGGTTGAAGTTGTGAGCGGTATAGAAGGTAAAGTTAAGGCAAAATCCTCCTCGAAAAAGGCAAGAACTGTAAGCGGCGACGAATTCCGTAAGGTAAATATTTTGTACTCATTTAAGAAACTAAATTCAGAACACATCAAAATTAAAATTCCTCATTAACGTTCAGCATTCAAATCTGACTACGAAAATCTTCAAACTTAAAAAAAAATGATCTAACGATCAAATTTAAACGAGACACTTAAATGTCTCCGTTCAAATTTAAAAACTAAAATAAAATGCGAGGAAAGAAAAAGAACACTTTACAAAATTCGGTATAATATTCCACATGTTTAATGTAAAAAAAAATGTGACCGCGACGCGGGCATATTCTAGTATGTTATAATTTGCTATAATTATTCCATTGTGCTTGAAAATTTATATTTTTGGTTGATAATTAACTGCAAATTAAACTATTCTAGTTTTGGCTTGTAACTTTGTCTTTTTTAGTTGAAAATTTATATATTTTATTAAAACTGTGTCTTTTTTTGGTAGAAAATTTATCTTTTGGGTTTAAAATGTGATTATTCGGTTGAGACTTAATTTTTTTTTATTGATTGCTCTTTAACTGAAAATTTAATTCCTCTATTTTTGGTTGAAAATTTATTTTTTTCTGTTACTTTGACTTCTTTCACCATTTAAATTAAGAGCCTTTTCCAATTTAAGCGATACATGTTCGCGCAAAATTTAAAAATGTAATTATTAAGATATAAAATACGATGTTTTAAATCCTAATTTAAAATGCTTGTAAATGCTCATTAAATTTCCACAGCGCATAAAGTTTGAGCATATTCTCATGCTTGTGAGAATGTTCTCCCTGCACTTAAACTCTTTAGAACATCAAAGCATCGACAACTGTAATTCGGCGATTGTGAATTCTCTTTTTTTAAAGCTCTTTCGGCTGAAACAAACACATTCTCATCACATATCTTGTACTTCGCACTCGATTTTGTCCAAAGTGCTAACTTTTCTACAATAATTTCAAGCTATAAAATCTAATGTATGTTGCAAAATAATGTAAAAATTTTATTTTTCATGATTACTTTAATATTTGTCTCTTATTTATATTATTACAATTCATAATAAGCATTAGTATTGAAACAGGTGTATTTTCGAATTATCTGTTTCTTTAATTTGAAAAAAGTGCGCATTCTATAAAAAAACAATGTTCTTAATTAACATTTTATTGCAACTTGTGTAATTTGCCCTTAATTAAATTATTTATTTTCAATGTTATTTTTTACGATTTAAACCAAAAATACGCATCTTTTCGAAAAATAATAAACAACGTAATGTTTTTTTGGGTGAGCAACTTTTGTTTATTAGTTTTTGTCCGTACCTTGTGTTGTTTTTCTACGATTAAAAAAATCTTTAATGTTATTTTTTACGACCAAAACAAAAACTAAGCGTCCTATTAAAAAATAAGTAACACAAAATTTGAAGATCTTTTTGGGATGACAAACTTTGATCTAGTAATTTTTTTCGACTCTTGTAGGGTTCATTAAAAAAAAATTTTAACGATATTTTTTACGGTTAAAACAAAAACTACGCTTCCCATAAAAAAAATGAATTATAACAAATTGTTATCTTTTTTTTTTGGGTAAACCACTTTTGTCTTCATTTTTTCTTTAACTTTTGTCTTTTGTCCAAACTTTTTATTTTTTATTTTTAATGTTATTTTCATGATTAAAACAAAGACTACTAGTGCCCCTTTTAAAATAACTCGATGTTTTTTTAATCAATTTATGTAATTTTTTCGAAAGTAAAAAATAATAGGTAAACTTTTTTCTGCTACAAACTTAGTTTTCCGCTAAAAAAAAGTTTCTATGTGGTTAATGTTTATTTATTTTCAGCTCCCTTTTAGATTTTGGAAAATGTGTAAAAGACATTAGACTTTTTTAATTTTACGTTTTTGGTGCAATTTACGTAAAACTTCTAAAGACTAAAAAAAGTTCACTTTCCGAAAACATGAAAAAAAGAATGTTCTAGAGTGAATAGTTTAGAAATTATGACGTAAAGACATCAGTTACACTAAAATGATACAGTTACCATAATTCGATTATTCAATTTTTAAAAAGAATTCCAAAAAAGCAGCCTGTTTTAAGATACCATGGGTTCTGTTTTAAGAGTGCTAAAATAGATTTTTTTTATTTTTAGTATAATTCAATCTACTTTAAATCATTTTGATACAACTTTCATGTAGGATTTTCAGAAAACAAGATATTATGCAAAAAGGAAAAAATTTAACGTTTTATTCACTAAAGAATCTCTTTAAGACATAACTTCAGAACTATTTGCGCTGGAACATTCTTTTTTTTAATTGTTCCGAAATTTGTGATTTTTTAAAAATAATTTTACGTAAAATGCACGAGACACGTAGAATTTATGAAAAACGGAGAACTTTTTTAGACTCAAAATTAACAGTTTTTAACAGAGAAAACCATAGCCTAGCGGTTTTAGCCTGCTCTTTTTAAGTGAAACTTGGTTCTGAGCAATAAAACCACATTTTTAACATCTCAAAACCCACGAGAAAAACAGGAGTTTCTCCCCGTGATATCTAACTAAAGACTTCTTTCCCTTTTTTGTTTTTTTTTTATCTGAATGGAGGCATTTAAGAGCATGTTGACAGAATTTGATCGTTAGATTGTTTGTTTAATTTGAAATAATTTCTTGAATACATATATTTTGTAGCTCGTTTAATGACAATAGTGCTAGATATTCTTGGTACTATTATATCAAAAGAAAAATAGTATGGCAAGTTGCGTACTTGAACCAATTTTTTTACAGTTTTAAATCATTTGTTTATCAATTTTCGAATAAAATCTCTTTTTTGTCCTTTATTAAAGGTTCCCGTCCCAGCACATAGATACACGCCTCTAAAACAAGAGTGGATGAAGATATTCACACCTCTCGTCGAACATTTGCAACTTCAGGTTAGATTCAACCTGAAAACCCGAAACGTGGAAATCAGGACAGCTCCAGAAACTCCGGATATTTCCCATCTTCAAAAAGGAGCCGATTTTGTCAAGGCTTTCGTTTATGGATTTGAAGTAGAAGACGCCCTTGCACTATTACGTCTCGACGATTTGTTTGTTGAATCTTTTGAAATTCAGGATGTCAAACCTCTGAAAGGTGATCACTTATCCAGAGCGATCGGTAGATTAGCTGGCAAGGGAGGTAGGACGAAATTCACTATCGAAAACGTAACGAAAACCAGAATTGTCTTAGCTGATACGAAAATTCACATTCTCGGCTCCTATCAAAATATTCAACTTGCGAGGAGAGCTGTTTGTAACCTCATATTGGGAAGTCCGCCTTCTAAAGTTTATGGACAGTTGAGAAATGTTGCTGGCAGGGTGTCTGAGAGATTGTAAAATAAATATTTAATTTGCTAAATTAATGATTTGTACTTATTCTTCCAGAGTTTGAGTAGCCGTATAGAAGAGTAACTGCGCCTTACAATTAAATTGATTTAATTATGTACAATATATAAAAGTGAGATTCAAAATTGCTACTTATAAAAGTATCTGATACTTATATTTACGTGGCACTTTATTAAGAACTAGTCGGCCGTCGTAACTTAAAGATGCGAAGGTCCAAGGATCTGCGGAAGACCATTCGACTGCATAAACACTGTCTTCGTGTTCCTCAAATCTTCCAACAACTCCGTCTTCCAATCTGAAAGTAATTAAATTCTTTAACAAAATTTTTAATAATTGCTTTTAAACAATTTTAGAAATAACTTCCGATAATAAACTCTCTTTTGTACATATGTATACAATGGACTAGTATATAAAAAACGTCAAAAGATCGTCCAACTCAATTAACCGCAGCTAGTCAACACAAACATAACATGAAACCGAAACTTAAAAAATAATGTTTGAAATCTACTTTTCTTTGGTCGAGGATTCTTCAGCTTGGATTGATTCTTCCTCGGTAGGAACGACGTGTCCAAAAGGCTCCGAAGAAATGGAAGCAATACTGCAAAGAATTACTCGGGAATCGCTGCTCGAAGTTAGTACGAGTTGATCGTGGAACCGATTGATTCGTACGTTCCAGACCCAGTGTGAATGCTCAATTCGTGATAATACAGGCTCGGTGGTCATTCTAATATCCCAGAATTTCAGATATCCATCGTCTCCACACGTGGACAGAAAATACTGTCGATTAGCGTTGAAATCCAAATCCCTACGTTTGTTATAAAACAAGAGATGCAAATCAAATTACTTTTTCTTTACTTTCTTTACTTTGTGTAGGCCAGATTTAAAAGTTTGCAGTGGAAGATTAAAGCTTCATTTTCTAAGAAAAATGTCCACTTTTCTAACTTAGTTAGAAGTTAGTCATCACAGTATCCATTCTCCTTAAAAAAGGTGAATATGTCATTTTTTAAACAGGTGACAAAGAAAGATTTATGAGTCAAGTAAGCACGAAAAAAATGCTTAATAAGATATTTTTATTTCTTGAACACGTCACACTAAAATGATCAAAAACGAAAAATTTCCAAAGAACTATTTCAAAGGTAATGAAACGACACGTTTTTGTTCAGACCGATAAAAATAATTATAAATTTTAGTTTGCTTTCTAAATCCGGCAAAAGTTATCCACAATTTTTTTATATGTATTATTTAGTGAACTAATTCTGGTATTTCACACAAGATACTACAGACAAAAGAAAAAAATCATTCTTCTAAAAAATACCCAAAAATGATGTGTTAATGCTTGTCTCTAAGTGGCTTATTTAACAATTTTTTACTGAAATGTGATTAAAACACGATATAAAATTGAATTTTTTCAAAATAGTATGATTTTATGATGTTCTATGATTAATAAGTTATTTTTTGTGAGAGAAAATTGAAAAAAATGTAAGGCGAATTCAGTATAAGTTAACAACAGCTTTTCAGGAGAAAAATGTTAGTATAAGTTTTTTACGCATTGGGAATATAAAAATGAATAAAATATCTTTTAACCATTTAAGAAAAATTTCCAATTTATTTATTTTTAAATTTTTAAAAGAATTTCCAGCATTAGTATATATAACTGCAAACTTTAAATATTGACAACTCTATGATAGTTTGCGTCCAATTCGTGTAGTCTCATTTTCTTTAAAAAACAACATAATTCGTGGGCGACTGATTCTGCAACACTAACATAAACCGCGAACTGAATTAAAATGAATACTCTCTCACAAGGTTTTGTAACTTAAAACTGGCAAGTAAAATTCTGCTAATCAATATCAATAAGATGAAATTTTCTAAAATAAGTGAAAAAAGTTAAATTTCTTTATATGTGGAATGGGTGACAAAAATTTCGAAATCATTGAGAAAGGCAAATACTCGTTTTTCACTTCATGCGAACTGAATTAATAAAACCCACAGTAAGAAAATCAAATTTTTTTTGCTTGAATGGTAATTTTTGTTTGTTGAAAAATCTATCAGTACATTTTTGATTGAGAACTTAACTTTCTTGGTTGAAAAGTGTTTTATTTGATCTGAAATTTAATTATTTTGTTGAAACTTTAACAATCTTGTTAAGAAATCATGCTTTTTTGTTAAAAATTTATCTTTTTAGCTTGCTTTTTGGCCAAATTCTACAATTTGGTTTATATTTGTTTTTTTTGCGAATCAAAAATCTTTCTTTGTTAAAAATTAGTCCTTTTGTTTTGAAAATTCGTCCATTTTGGTAGAAATCTCATCTTTTTTATTGAAACCGTTGCAATTGTTTGATTGAAAATAAAAATAAATGAAAAACTGATTACAAATTAAAATATTTGTTGAAAATTTAACAATTCTTTTAAGAAGTCATCCTTATTTGTTAAAAATGTATCTTTTTGGCTTGAAAAATCAACAATTTGGTTTAAATTTTGTTTATTTTTGTTTACTTTAACTGTGCTTGATTAAAAATTAAAATATTTTTGGTTCAAGTATTAACTATTACAGTTTTTGTTAAGTTTGGATAAAGATTCATAATTTTCGTTGAAAATTCATCTCTTTGGTTGAAAATTTTTCTCTCTTGGTAGAAAATTCATCTTCCTGGTATGAAAATTCAACAATTTGGTTAAAAATGAAACTGTTTTGATTGAAAAATGAACTACTTTTAATAAAAGTAAATATTTTCAGTTGAAATATCAACTATTTCAGTTTTTATCGAGAATGTTTAACTACTTGTCTGAGAGTCTAACTATTTTGTTAAAAATTAATTTTGTGGATAAAGATTCATAATTTTCGTTGAAAATTCATCTCTTGAGGAAAAAATTCTTTTTCTGTCGAAATTTTATCTTTTTGGGTAAAAATATAACTGTTTTAATTGAAAATTTAACTATTATGTTCATTTTTTTTTAATTTCACTGTTTTTCATTTAAAATTAAAACCTTTTTTGATTCAAATATCAAATCCAGTTTTCGTTGATAACTCATTTTTATAATTAAACGCCTAGCTAAAAGTCTAACTACATTGATAAAATTAATTGTTTTGGTTTAGGATTAATAATTTTCGTTAAAAATTCTACTTTGGTCGAAAATTAATCTTCTTGATTGAAAATTTATGTTTTTGGTTGAAAAATCTTCAATTTAGTGAGAAACTTGAAACATTGTAGGCCCTGACTTTTGATAATTCACTCACCTCACGATTTGCGAATGGGCATTAGGAATGCTCCAGGAAGATTCAGACGGTTTTCGTAGGTCCCAACCTCGAACGTTGTTCTCATTCAGTGTTACGAATTGGTTACATCCGTTGTGTGGATTCCATTTTCCAGTTGTAAACCTTGGTTGACCTTTTCCTGATAAGGTACCAACAGTAACAACCTGTTGAATTTTAATTTGCTTACTTCAATATATTGAAAAAAATTGTACAAGAAATTCTGAGTGGTGATATCCAGGGTTTTGATATAGATTTGTATTTTCTTTGAAATGTATAGAGAACAAAGCACCTGCGGATTATCATTTCTCAAGTCCCAAAGAATAAAATTATTATCCACGACAGACACAGCTTTTGTCCCATCGCTAGGATGATACGCAATTATTTTTAAATCGTTCCCATAAGGCGTTGTGTCGATATCGGACAACTTTTCGAGTTTAAGAATCTCATTTGTCGATTCTCCGATCATTGGCAGCTTCCAAAGTGCCCCTTTCATTTGACAAACTCCCTCGTCTGCAAATAAAAATGATTTTTTCGTAGTGTTACATATTAAAATCTGTTTAAAAATGAAGCGCGTATCCAGAAAAGTGACCTGGACGGGGCGGCGTCGGAAAAATGTATACACAGGAAGCTTTGACTGATTCAATTGACCAATTATTAACCAATTATACACGAGCAATCATAATACGCGCGCCAAGGGCGCAATAAGTTTCTTATTAGCTGTCAATTTATCAATATAAATGTCTCAGAGGGGCCTTTAAAAACAAAAAATAAATTTCGGGGCATTTCCTGATTACCAAACATTTTTCCGTCACAAAAGTTTAAAATTTTAAACTTTCGTACCTGAAAAAATGCTCAATTTATAAATTTAATACTAACTACACAATAAAAATATTTAAAACATTAGAATTCTTCAAACTTTAAATTATTTCAAATTAAATCATTTCTAATTCCTCAATTAATAAAATAATTTACCCGATTCCAAAGGATTTCCTAATCTTCACAAGGATTTTGAAAGATTTCAAAGGATTTTTATGTGATGATTTTAAGTGATTTTTAACGGATTTCAATAGATGTTAAAATTCTACACATTTTATAACATTTCTATAAACTGCAAAGAATTGAACAAAAATGAAGGAATTTTCAAGATTTGAAGATAATTTCAAATATTTCGGATAATATAAGGTTTCAAAGAATTTCCTTAAATTTCGAACTATTTCATTTATAAGATTTTATGATATTCACAATACTCCAAGGGATTTCAGAGATTTTAAAAGAATTAAAAATATTTCAAGGGATTTTATAAGATCTTTGAGGATTTTAATAAATTGTAAGGATTTTAAAGACTTTCAATGAGATATTTAAATAAATTTCCCAGGGTCCCAAAAGATTTCATAGGGCTTCAAAATTTTTCAAGATATTTCAAAAAATATCGTCTGACTTTACCAGATTTCAAAAGATTTTATAATATTTTAATGCAATTTAAAGAATTTATTCGCAAGAATTAGGGAGTTTCAGGGGATTTCAAATTTTTTTAAATATTTTGAATGGATTTTAACAATTTTAAATGTTTTTAATGTGTTTCAAAAATTTTAGAGTATTTTAAAAGACTTGTAGGTATTTCCGAGGGCCTGCAAAATGACAGAGTACCTAGCAATTTCGGAAGGTTTAGAAGCATTTTATACGGCCTGTAAGCTTTTATGATATACGTTAAAAGATTCGCCAAGGAATATTTAAAGGATTTTAACGGATTTTATCAGGTTTAAAAAGATTTTAATGATTTTAAAGGATCTTAAAAGTTTTCAAGGCATTTCATTAAATTTGTAAGGGGTTCAGGAAATGTCATTAGATTTTATGGAATTTCACGTTTTTTTAATGAGATGAGTGGATTGCAATGGATTGTGATGATATTATAATATTTCAAGGGTTATCAAATGAATTTTATAAGATTGAAGGAATTTTAATGGAATTTCAAAGATTTAAGTTGTTTTTAGTTTTTTTTTTTTTAATTATAATAAATCGTTGAAGAAGAAAGTATCAGCACAAAATCTACCGAATGCTTATTTTTACATAGTAAAATTTTAAAACTGGCAACCTTTAAAATTGAATAAGTTCAAATTTAACACCCGTAATAATTTGGTAACTCTGAAAAAGTATTAGGAACTGAAAATTTGAAATTAGTTCTGTCTGGTTAAAAACCTTAACTTAACAAACTAAACGTTAAAAAATTAGTGACGTCCCTAATGGAGTATTTAAAAATTAAGAAACTACAAAACAAATATTTGCGAATTGAACCTTTTGAACCTAACAGTTTCAAGGCTTTAAAAATTAAAGTATTTCAGAATTTTACATTTAAAACTATGATTGAAAATTAAAATGACAGAAATTTTAAAGATGATAAAAATAATTATTAAGAGGTATCATATCATGTATTATCAGATAATATTCTACAAGTGATTGGATAGATTTTACTTTTTAAAAATAGAGATTTATGAACAAAAAAATTATGTCATTTTAACCATTATAAATGAAATAATGCCAAACATCGTTTAAACATTATTTTAAAATAAGGATCGTGAATTAATAATTTCCATATTAAGAACGACGCTTTTTAAAATTTATCATTTTATTCTAGAATACAAAAGTAATAACTTAAAAATAAATATAATTCAAAACGTATTTCCACGCAAGTGGATCCTTAACGATTTATGTACTAATTTTGTAAATTTGAGAAAGATCGTAAACAATTAAGAAATCGCTAACGATTATCGGAAGAAAAATTAATTCTGTACTTGTAAACCAAATTTTTTCAATTTTCAACTACAGATACGAATCTTCAACGAAGAGTGATTTTTCAGGCAAAAAAGAATTTGTTTAAACCAAATTGTTGAATTTTCAAGCCAAAAAGACGAATTATTTGCAAAAAAGATTAATCCTCTACCCGAAAGTATGTATTTTCAATTAATGATTTAAATTTTAATGCAAATAGTTGAATTTTCAATCAAACATGTTAAGATTTCAATACAAAAAGACGTAGTTTCAACAGAGTAGTTGAATTTTTAAACAAAAATTATGAATTTTCAACCAAATAATTACATTTTCGATAAAATAATAAAACTGTTAAACAAAAAAGATGAATTCTCAACCAAAAATATAATATTAAACTTTTCAACTACGAAGAATGAAATATGAACAAAAAATATTTGAATTTTTTTTATTGGATTCCATTGATAAATCAATCAACTTCATGTTACTAAAACTCAAGAATAATCTCAAAACTGACGTGTACTATTATGAAATACGAAATTGACAGTTAGACAATGTGAATTCATAATTTTGCAAATTATCATAAATAATCTTTTGCAATCTTTCAAATAATATTTTTGATAAATGTTATATATTTTCCAATGAAAAAGAAAAAAGTAATAGTAATGTAATCGATTTGAGAAAATCAAGCAATTCTTCGACCGATAATATTATAGATATAGAATGTGTGTTTTTTTAGTCTTACGGTCATCATAAATAGAATAAAATTTAAAATGAGTAAATTTCACTCAA
>JAAAKG020144993.1:0-10986 GCA_010014905.2 Druon quercuslanigerum
TGGAATTAATAATTTTAAAAAAATTAGCAAAGCCTTCGAGATAAGGCAGTGCTGAATTGAATCATGTAAGAATTTGTTGGAAAATGTTATCCGGTTCGCAGAAAATTTAGGGACACATTTTGTTTTTTGTTTGAGCTGCATGTGTTTTTAAAATTATTTTTTTATATAATTTTCATGCAATTATTATTTTAAATACAAAAAATAATGTTAAACATTTAAAATAGTGTTATTTGATAAAAATATTTGATTATTGTATTTTTAATAAATAAATTATATTTATTAAAACACAATTTTTTAAATGTTTAAATTCGCGAATTTTATCATTCAAGTATTTCCGTCGGGAATTTCATTATTTGAGATTTTATATATTCCAGAAATTTTACAATTTCGGGAATAAATGTTATCTAGTGGATACAATACTCCGGGGACAGACTTTTAATTTTAAACGTAATTAAGAACCTTCAGAACCAAAATATTGGTCTCTATACAAACTTCTAGAGTTCTTAACTTAAAAACAATAATTTTTTAAAGGATAAAGCATTTACCAAATTCTTTTTTATACTCATTTCTAACTTTTTATGTACTACTTCAATCTCATTATTCTACCCTATCGTAATAATATTTGAAAATACAATTCTTATTGAATCCTAATGATCAAGGCCTCATTTTATTATATGAAGGATTCTCTACAATTAAATTTGGGTGACGCTTATTAAAATTTAAACTATCATTGTTTATAACAATAATAGCTGTATGATTTCTAAATTACCCTTTTTAAATAAAACACACCCAAATAGAATTGTAGAGAATTATTATTAAATAAGAATTTTAACTTTTCCCTAAAGAGAAAGCGAGAACTAAAACTATAAATAGCTAATGTTAAATAAAAAATTTTAACCTGAATTATTTTTTGTGATGTATGCTTAGAAGCCTCCGTCAAGATTTGCATAAATTAATAATAGTTCTTTTTTTGTCAATTTATGAATAATTTTAAAGACATGTGACTTTTGAGATTGATTGTACATAATGCACATACTCAAATTCATGCCCTTGCTCATTATGAAAGCTCCTGAATTAATTATAATATTAAATTGACTTTTTCTAACAAGTTATTAATAATAACTTTCCACAAATTATAGTTTTGAACTCTACGCAATTAAAATAAAAAATGTTGATGATTTTTATTATAACTTTAAATAGAAAACTACTTTGGTCGATTATCGTCTAGAAAAGAAGATACGACTGGTTTTTTCCCCTCATTTGTCATACATTATTACCTGGGCTCTAATTCGTGCTTGAACCACTCTCTCTTTTTCATCTTCCTTTTTTTCGTCATCTTTAACGGGTCTGGACCTTTTTCCTTGCCTAACGAGTTTACTGTTGTCGTTCGTGCGAGAATCCCCATAGAGAGTGAGAGTCGTGCAAGAGACGAAGAAATAAGAGAGATAAGTACCAGTGAGAGTGAGAGGACGGGAGACCGGTAAATAGCGCAGACCATCGTAAAGCGGTAAAATGAGAGATGCCATCTGATAAATGAATGGAGGACGCTCTTAGACCTGAATAAAAATATGACACGTGTTTCTCTTCACCGTAACTTCAACAAGTTATTCCTCTAACTAGAGAAACATTGTTCCTGCAAAAGGCTTCTTTATTGCATTTTTAAAAATTAGTAATTGAAAATCATTCATGCAATAAAATGCAATATTTACATCTTTTACATTTTCGCAGCAAATGTGACAAGGAGGGTTAACAGGTTTTACGACGTAGAGGGGTATGGGTCAATGCAGAATGTAAGATCGCACATATAAAATCTAAATGTGAAAAACGATTTTTTTTTTCTTCAAAAAATTTAAATAATGTTTATATTTTACAAGTAAATCATCTGAATGCAGACTTCACACCACTTGTTTGTAAGTTAAATTACTTTTTTAAAAATTCATTTTATTCATTAAAAATTTAACAATTTGATTAAAATTTTTCTTCTGTGTTGATTAAAAAACATATTTTTTGGTTGACAAATCATATATTTTCTTTAAAAATCGTTTTTTTACTAAAATTAATTTTCCTGTTTGAAAATTTAACTGCTATGTTAAAGTTGAATTACTTTGTTAACAATTTATTTTTTTAAGTTGAACATCCATCTCTTTCCTTGAAAATTTTACCATATTCATGTAAATACTTTTTTTTGTTTTTTAAAAATTCATTTCTCTAACTTAAAAGATATTTCGTTTCTTATTGGTTGCAAATTGATTGTATTTAAATTATTGTATTTGACTGAAACTTAAACTAATTGATTGAACTACTCTCTACAGAAATTTGTTCTATTAGTTATTGAAAGATCTCCATAGTTGAAAATTTGTCTGTTTTGTTGAAAATTCGTTTTGTTTTTGTTTGTTCGAAATCATTGATATCAATTGAAAATGTGACTACTCTATTTTTAGTTGAAACTTGATCGGTTTAACTTTAAAATTCAGCTATTCAGTGGGAAATGAAGTTTTTTATGTTTAAAATTCATATATTCTGGTTGAATATTCAACTATTTGTAGAAAATTCATCTGTTTACTTTAAACTGGCCTTCCTGGTTTAAAAATTCAATTCTTTTGGTTGAAATTGAAGATTTTTTGGTTAAAAATACAACTCTTTAGTTAAAAATAAATCTGCTTTGACTAAGGATTCAACCATTTTGTTGCAAAATCGTGTTGTTTGTGTGAATTCAACTGTTTTTTTATTTAAAATTACAATTTTCTCTTGCCTGAAATGTCAGAAATTAATTTGTCTTTTTTGTAGATTTACCCATTTTGTAGAAAACTAATTGTTTTAACTGAAAGTTTAACTATTACAGCCCTAGTTAAAAATGGATAGTTTTTAGTTGAAAATTCAACAATTTAGTTGAGTTTTTTTTCTTCACTGAAAAATCAACTGTTTTGTTGAATATTGGTCTTTTTTGATATAAAAGTCGTCTTTTTGGTTTGAAAATTTAACTTTTTTGCTGAAAATGCAACTTTTGGTTGAGTTTTAATAAATTTTGTTAAAAAATTTGGTCATTTGTTTGAAAATTAAATTTTTCAGGTTGAAAATTCAACTACCTTCTAAACAATCCTGCTTTCTGTCTTGAAAAATCCACTATTTGCTTAAATTTTTTTATCTTCTGTTTGGAAATTATACTATACTTTGTTGAAAATGCAATATATTTCGACATAAAATCGTAAGCGTTTTATATTAAATTCTGTATTATACTTATATTTAGTCTTTTATTATCTTATTCTTTTATTATTCCCCATTTTTTGTTGTCAAAAAATCAGCCTATTTACCCTGTTTTACGAACATACTGGACTTTACAATTTGTTAAAATATTTTTTTTTAATTTTTTCTGTTTTGTGTATATTGTGAAGGCATCGTGAGGAGTTCAAGCTAACAAAACTTAATATCCAGTCATCATAATAATTAATTATTGATTATTAATAAATAAATAATGATAAATAAAATTCAGTAGAATATATGGTTCTTTCATGCGCAAATTAATGCGAAATGTTTTTTAAGAGTATTTATCATTAACCATATTTAGAGAGCATTTTTTGATCCCATTTCGTTTGCTCCACAAACTGCTATATTGAGCCTATTAGCCTTGCGCACGTGTGGTCGTTTGCATGATCTTTTGGATTAAAATAAATACTTTCTGTTTCATTCTTCTAAAATAATTCTAGGTCAAAATTTTGTGTTTTACGAATTGGTTTCGTATGCATGGGTAGATTGCAATTAAGACCGGTTGAACCACAAGCAAGGCAGACGGTCACTTGCATAACGTCTCAAAAGATGCGTTCAGAATTCATTATATGTACCTATAATCCCAGACTTATGAAAAAGAGCATTAATAAATTTTGAAATGCGTCGTTCCTCACTACCAAATTCATTATTTATTCCTTAAATTAACATTTTGTTCAGAAATCACAATATCTGGTGATTAAGTCTCTAAATATATACTTACAGGAAGGTTGTTTATAGATCTATAATACAGCTATTTAGTTATCATAAATTATACAATCTGTTGAACCAAGGTTGTTAGTATAAAATTCGGAAATTTCTAGATCTTGATTTCCCTTCTTTCGACAGGGCTGCTAAAAATTCACTTTTTAAAATTCTCTGACTTTTCCCTGACCGCCATACATTGGTCTATTATGTTTGTTTCTAAATTACATTACAACACTTTTAATGATAATAGCAGTCTTCACATCCCGTCATGAATAAATAATAAAAACAGGAATACCTTTCTTTAAATTAAATTAATGCATAAGTATCATATTCAATTCAAAATATGAAACGCCTAAGATCTCCAGGCAAAACATTTGAAATATATGAATTTTCTTAGAATTTTAATAGAAAACAGGTGACTTTTAAAATCGGAAACATGATTTTTCAACAAAAAAGTTACATTTCAACGAAGAAAGATGATTTTTCAATCAAAAAGTTGCATTTTCAATGACAGAAAAATTAATTTTAGACCCGTCATTTGCATTTACATTGAAATAAATGAACTTTCCCAAAAAGAGACTAAGCAACAAAATAGGCCAATTTTCAACCGAAGAGTTAAATAGGTAACCTACAAAGGTCAATTTTAAAGCAAATGGTCATATTTAAAAAAAACACACAGATTAAACTTCAACCACAAAAAGTTGCCTTTTGATCCAATTATTGGAATGTTGATATAAAAAAACTAATTTTCAACCATAAATGGAATAGTTTAATCTTGAACTTAAAAATGAATTTTTACCTAAATTGATGCATCCTTAAGAAGAAAAAGGACTTATTTTTTATTTAATAAATGATTAATAAATGATTTTTGTTTCATTGCACAAAATTTTAACTAAAAATATCAATAGTCAAATTCGTAGTTAAAAAATTGATATAAAACAACGAGTTTTCCACCAAATGTTGAAATATTTATTATTATTTATTTTAAAAATTATTATTATTTTAAATATTTATTATTTCAACATATTTAACCAAAGAGATGAATCCTTAACTGACCAAATTAATTTTTAACAAAGTAAGTCAACTTGCAACCAAGTAGTTGCATTTTCAATTGAGAAGTTAAATTTTCTACCAAAAAAACGAATCTTTAACGAAGTACATGTACTTTGTTCAAACAAGTGAAAAATCACGAATTCTTAACATATTAGTTAACTCTTCAACCAGAAATTTTTTTTTTAAATAATTCAATTTTAAACGAATAGTTCAATTGTCAGCCTATAAGGGTGATTTAAAAAAATGGCTACCAAATTTCATCCAAAAGGTTAAATTTTTTTGTAAGCAGATTAATGTTCAACAAAGGAATTAGATTTTCGAAAAAATTCGTAAAATGCTTAATCATACAGTGGAACGATCAATCTACAAAGTTGTATTTTCAACCGAATGGTTGAAGAAAATTAATTTTTAACGTATTATTTCAACTTTCAGCCATGTAATTGGATTTTCACACATAAAAAAAGAAATTATCAACGAAAATATAATAGTAAACTTTAACCTTCTCACAAAAATATTTGGACTTTCTTACTGGTTTCCATTATTTCAGTTTGCATTTGAGAGAAAAAACGAGAAAAAGTGGATGCATCTTGAGAACAAGCAATAAAAGGGAATGCTTTAAAAAGGGAAAAGTAGGGGAAAATAGGGGGAAAAGTGTGAAGTCTGGACAACAGCCAAACAGAATTTCATAAAATTTAACTTCAGTTTATCGAAAATTTCCTGATTCATTTAGGTTAGCCCTGACTGGTTCGAAAAATATTTTAATTTCGAGATTTTTGAAAATATGGATACCGCGGAGACCTCAATGCCCGAACTGTTTTCTCGGTGACACGATCGCTTCAAATTCAAGGTCTTTTTAGCAACCGGGGGATCAATAATGTCAAGTTCTGCACGCATGCGAATATCCGGATGTGGGTGGAGCTTGATTATCAGACACCTTTTTTACGATGGCCGATCACGTGCTCTTGTGCATGAGCATCTCTATAAACTTCCTTTTTCTGCGAGTCCTAATCGACTACTCGACTACTTTCGAAAAGACGTTCTCCTTCAAATATTTCCTTGCTCTTCGCCCAGTCGAAGGACAGTAACGGTGCTATCCCTGAAAAAGATGCAAGAGATGCAAAAGAATGCGAGAACATAATAATCGGCTAAGAAAGATGACTAGCTTATCGATTATTATTATTTATTGCTATTACCAGCATGCTGAAGGCATTGTCAGTGTACTTATTCGAAGAAAAATATTTATTTCATCTGTCGAATGCTATTGAAAAGTAAAATCTAGTTGGTCTTTTTAAGAAAACAGTACATTTTTTAACCAACAAGATTAATTTTCTTCCAAAAAAATTAGTCAATGTAAGTACCTGCAGAAAGGGTTTCGTAGCCTATTACTACGTTAATAAGTCGTTCAAACTTCCCCCATACATACTTTTACCAAAAAAATAAAATAATAGTTTATAAATCTTCTTTTGAACTTCTGCTTCAAATTAGGAATAACATTTTTTACTTTGGTTTCTTCTGAGTACATTATAGGCCGTGCTGCGTTTACCGAAATTTCCGTACAAGTAGCCAGCTTTTTCGATAATAATAAGGGGGCTGGAAATGGGGCTATTCGTACCTAATTTTGGATAAAAATAGCTGGACTGTTTCGGTACGTGTTTTATTTTTATTGTTTGCGTATATGTCGCAATCCAATAATTTGTTCTCTTTAAATTTTCTTTTAAATTACAATTTTATAGGTTCATTACCCTTTTTCACACTAACAAAAATTAGTCCAAAAAATTTCCTGTACAAATTTTCTCTTCATAAAAGAAATTTTAAAAAATCCCATAACTAGGTTTTTTATATGGTATTTTTGTTGAAAATTCATCTGTTTGGTTGAACATTGAACTATTTCGTTAAAAATTTCTTTAAAAGTTCAAATATTTTGTTTAAAATTCATGTATGTCGTTAAAAATAAACCCGTTTGGTTAGAAAATTAATCTTGTTAGATGAAAATTTATCCTATTGCTTGAAAATGCATAAATTTTACTTGTTTCTTATATAGTTTGTGGATTATATTCAGGAACAAATATTTTCTTGCTTTAACATTACTGATTTTCTAGATTTAAGGTTTTTTGTACCTAAAAAATTCAAAATAGTTAGAAAAATTGAAAAATATATCAGGGAAAAGTCAGGAAAACTTAGGGAATTTCGAAATTGAGATTTTGCAACCAGCTTGTAAAGTATTATTTCCTTTGTTACATTATAATTACAAATACATTACTAATATTTTCTTCTACACTTTCCATCTAGAATTAACATTACAAAATCAGTGAGAATTTTTCAAGCATGACGTCCTTTTCCACTAGATAAACGCATCAAATGGATTTAGCCTGATTGCTGCATTAGTCTGACTAAAGCCGGCGGTAACTACTTAAAAATTGAGAAGCGTCACCTTGAACTAATTCGTAGCGCGAACAACTTTTATTATTATGTACCTATGAAGCATTTTTTCAAGAATAATTTATTTCTATAATTTTATGTTTTTATGGATCACAAATAATGTGGCGTTTACTTTAACATTATGGCGGCACGTTTTCCTTGCTTGGGAGCTAATGGGTTAAATGTATCTCTCACACATAAATTATTTCCATTTAGTTATCCGTATATTAAGCGAAGTTTCAATTATCTGTACCAATATTGGTCCTCACATGTTGAGATAATCGCCAGTCGATATATAAGAGTTCATTTCTAAATTAGCACTTTAAACTTTGAGATTTACGTAACCAGCCAATAGGTTAATTTAATTTTGTGAATTTTTTTCATGGATACAAAGCCGTTTTAATAATATTATTAACTTCTGGAAATATTCATGAGAAAAAGAGCTTTAGATTTGTAAGAAAATAGTCGATTGCAAACATTGTTGTTAAAAACAACAACCGATTTAGAATTCGGAATAATTTTATGTTTTATAATGTTACTATTTTTTGTCGCAAATTATTGGTATTTTTAATCAAAATAAATGTATTTAAACCAATTTTACAATTTTGGAAACAATCATTACATTAAAATTCAATGATTTTTGTTTAAAATAATAAAATTTACAAGACTGCAGATTTCATTTTTTAGTACAATTGTAGATTATGCTAGCGGTTTTTAACAGAAATTTGGGAAATATCCATATAGATTTTAAAGAATTTAAATAGTCATATTAAAGTTTTTCACACAAAAAAAGGATATTTTAAACAAAATTCATTAAATTCTAGGCAAGGTTTACAATTTTGAACAAAGTTTGGTTATATTATGTTGTATGTCCTTCGTGCAGAATTGGTATTTTTAATGAAAAAACATCATTAGATTTTTTAAATTATTATTCAGAATAATTTAATTTACAATTTTCCTTATTTTTGTGATTTATACTGGCAATCTTATGAATTTTTGGGTTATCTTCGTGTTTTTTTTACCGGAATACGGTATAGATTTCAATGGAAATGTACAATTTAGAAAAATTTTGCATTAAGTGATGTTAGTGTGTTTTGTCTAATTCTGATATTATTAATAAAAAAATTATTACATATGAAAAAATATTTACAATATTTGAAAAACTATATATTATGCTGACGTGTTTCACTGAAATATAATTTGACACACTTTAAACGTACAATTTTGAACATTTTAAAGGTTTGATTGTTTATATATTGCACAAAAATATAATAGATTAGTTCTAAAGTTAAATATCAGTTTACCTTAATTATTAAAAATATTGTCAAAAATATTGTATACTGGAAACTTGGAAATACACCAATTTTTCTATTATTAATAATTTTGAGAAGAAAAAATCATCGGATGCATGGAGATCATTTACGTTTTCTAGTTTATGGAAATCGTTATTACCAGTGCAAATTATTATTGTTCATAGTGCTTTAAGTTTAAAAGTAGCTTTTGAAACAAATGCAGTCAGATATGATTTGAGAAAAATAAGCCAACTATGAGCAAAACACAACAATTGATCATTTGTTGACAAAAATTCTACAAAAATTATTAATTGATAACTTATGACAATATTTATTTACTTCTTTGATAAATTTGAGCAATTTCAGTCAGAAAATTATCTTCTATGACAGGCTTTTCTCTGCAATTTTAAAAGCTTCTTACATACAACACGTATTCCAACTATGGGGGAAAAATTGACCATTTTTTTTATAAAAGTCCATATAACATTATTTGATAATATTTGACAATATTTCTTTACCTCTTTGATAATTTTGAGCAATTGCAGTCAGAAAATTGTCATCTATGAGAAACTTTTCTCTGCACTTAAAAAATTCATGCTGCATTTACTACGTCTGTAAAGAAAAACCTATTGGTACATAATCCAAGAAGTTTCTCATATTTAATAGCAGAATGTAGGTAACATTTTTGGAATTGTTTTTATGGGATGAGTGAAGACAGAAGAGAAGAGTCCGTTAGTTGGTAAGATTTACGGCACGCGGTTATACTTTCGCCTCCATGAAGCTGCGATGCCGATATGACTTGGCTCGCACCGCGCTGCACCCACGACACATCCTTTATTCCCTTCTCCGCGGATATTTCTTTATTTATGACTGGATAGTTCTTGCACACGCTCTCGCCGAGAGTCTGTCTGCAAAGACAAAGTAGATAGTAGGTAAGAGGCAGTCAAGAGTGGAGCCAAGACTATCCGCTCTAACACTGCCAACAGCCAACCACAAGAGAGTAAAGAGCGTGCTCTCCGAGTTGGAGCTAAGCTGGTCTCACGGTAGTTCGTCGGGTCAGGGGGCGATATATCTACCTTTACCTATGTCTATCTATATCTATACCCATACCTATCCCATGCGCCTGTGTGTCGCAAGCAGCTCTCTCTCTCTCTCTCTCTCTCTCTCTCGATTTCTCTCTCTGCCCCCCATCACACTCTTTCTCTCTCTTCATTCCTCTCTTGCCCCCTTTGCTTTTTTCTTATACTGTCCCTTTATACGACTCCAAGATCAACACCGACACGATCCGTAAACACGCGATCGTCGATTAGTTTTCAAAAGAGGGGCAAACACGAAGCTACTTGAGAGCAACTACAAATATGGCTCTCGGGCAGGTCCTTTAAGTCATTTGTCATCGAGAGCCATAACATTCATATTTTCAAACAATCAGCACTCTGGCCATTACAGACTGTACACTCTTTCAACTATTCCCCGCTTCACCCCTTTTTGAGAATTCCTCTTTTGCCCTGTTTTTCAGAAAATTCCCCTTTTCTCTTTTTTTTCGCTTGAATGAGAGCCGAATTGATAGAAGCCAATAAAAAAATTAATCTATTTTTCGTTATAAGTTCCTTCTTTAATTTAAAAGTCTATATCTACTAATATTAGATTTCTTCTTATGTTTTTATTATTATATCTCTTTACGTCAAAATGTAATTATTTTGTTGAATATTCAACTATTTTCTTACCAAGTTATATTTTTCGATCGTAAATTCAAATCTATTTTATTGCAAATAGCTGCATCTTGCCTCAAAATATAGCCAAACCTAAAAAAAAGTTATGGTTTATACGTTCCGACATTTCGGGATGATGAGCAAATCATTTAAAAAATTTTTTGACTCCTCGTCCCGAGTGGCGGGACGACGAAACACTTCGATTAGAAAATTCGTATTTTTTAATTGAAAGTGAATTTTGTTTTCATTTACATGTCTTCTAAAATTGGATAAAAATTTCATTATTTTGTTAAAAATTCTAGTATTTCTCAAAAAGTCATATTTTTTATTTAAAAATCCATCTTTTTTGGTTGAAAATTTATATGTTGTGTTTAAAAATTATCTTTATAAATAGATAATTTCTTATTTTTATAGGAAAGTCATATTTTTTACTTGCAAATTCATCTTTTATGGTTAGAAATTAATTCTTTTTAATATGAAAATCTACTAATATATTTTTTATCCAGAATTCATCTCTTTTAAATACAAATTCTACTATTTGGTTA
>JAAAKG020144994.1:0-10985 GCA_010014905.2 Druon quercuslanigerum
TCGATTTTTCGAAAAAGTTTAAATAGTTATTATGATAATCTTGTAGGGCTTTCAAAAACCAACGTTTTTCCCCTCTTCAATTTTTTCGATATCGTGCGTTGTTTGGCTTAAAATGTTCATTTTCTTTTGTTTTTTTTTTTAGATTTTGAAACTTCTATAATTCCGGTAATTTTTTTTTTTCATAGAAAAAAGTAATTGTGATAAATTGTCAGTATTTTCGAGTACTACTAGTAACTGTACATAGAATTTTCAAATCTTGAAAGAAAGTGGTCTTAAAAATTTTCAAAAAGTGCTCTCTTTTTGAATTTTTATGTAAAATGGCTGGCTAACAAACTTGACCTTCAATTTGAGACACTTAAAGAGTGTACCAAAGGTCAATCCAATCTGTTGATTTTTTCGAAAGTTATCGTGCTCACATCCAGGCATACATACATACATACATACATACATACATACATCCATACATACACACATACATACATACATTCATACAGACAGGCATGCATACAGTTGACACATTCGTAAAAACCTGTTTTTTTTTGACAAAAACGGGGGGGGGGGGGTCAAATTTTACACAAATCTAATACCTCCTCTGATGAGAATGTGAAAAATCAAGCCCGTTTAATGTAAATTAAAATTATAAATCTCTATTATAAATATATAGGGAACGAGAAAAAGAAATAGCGATATATAGCGTAAGGTGAGAGGGTGATAATGAAAGAGGGGTTTGGGGATTGTATTTGCTGTGAGTGTGCGGGAGAGGGGAATATAACTGCAAAGGGGATATATTGCTAGGAAAACAGTGAGGGGGGGTATAGGGTTGATAAAGGGGGGTATAGATGGTGTGGAGACTAGAGGGTCAGATGGACAGAGAGGGTATGGAGAAGGTGAGATATGTGAATAGATGAGGCTAAAAAAATCTAGTAGATTGATGTATGGATATTTAGGAGGTTGATATACCTGGCGCATGGGATAGACAGGATGTGGAAAAGATAAGTATACATTGATTGGGGGTGTTTATGAGTATGCTGATGGTTTGATTCGGAGATAAAGATAGATAGGATGTGGATAAGACGAGAAGAAATTTACTAGGGGGTGTATTGACATAGGATAGGGGTTGTAAAAACAGCGATATATAGTATGTAGCGTGAGAGGAAAGTGGTAACGATAGAGTGTCCAGGAAAAAATTTGTTCGTGGGGTAGAGGGAGAGGAAGATACAGAATCGGTGGAGGTAGAGGTAACGGATGTTTGATGAAGAGGCAGAGTAGAAATTCTTTATGGTGAGCACAAATATTTTCTCTGCGAACAGACACTTTCCAATTTAAAACCAGAAATCGGTATAATCATTTTCAATATTTCGAATAAAAATAAACCTTTCTCTTTTCTTGATCTTCACTAATTGCTACCTAGAAGGTGGGGTTGAAACGGTTAGTTCAGGTCCGGGAACCAGAATGCAGGATCTGTGTTGAGTCAGTAGGCGGTGGGCACTATTATCATAAACGCAACAATAACGAGGGATGATCCGACGAGTAAACTGTTAGCCCCCTTTCGGCCGAGGGTGAGGATTACCAACCCCAGCCTCAGCCCCTGAATCCAGATCCCTCTGCGGAATCCACGGGGGCTGTTATTGTTACCGCGAATAGAGAGAACGAAAGCAGGATATAGTCTGTGACTGCATACACATCTATAGTCCACAGTGAGCGACAGTTTCAGGGGTAAATGTGGACCTACACTATTCTGCAATTCGACTAGAGACTAGACTGACTAGATAAGACAGTGATGAAGGGAGGAAAATAGGGGGGGGGGCAAGAACCCTCGCTAATATAGACTGTGTTTATCGCCTTCTATTACGAGCTCGATTGGACTGAGCTATGCGATTAGCATGAGTCACTGGTACCAAAAGACAGGAGTAGCATCAACAGTTTCATGCTTGATTTGATTCTCAAGATCAGTGGTAAATAGATTTAGGGAAAAAGGATGGCAATAGATTCTTTTGGGCTTAGAAGACCTGAAAAAGATGTGGAGTTTGAAAAAAATTCTCTCCGCAAAAAAATCGCGGAATTTCGAAATTAAAATTCTCTAGCAATCCTGACAAATGAAGCAGATTTTATTGTCTAGAAATTTGGCTATGTTAGGAAATTTTGAATTTTAGGAGATGATGACTTTTGAAGGATAAGTCTTTATTTGATTTCACATGGCGTTGACGATTGTTTTTAAAAATCGAGACTTCGGCACCTACGTCCCATTGCAGCCAAATGTGTGTGTGCGCGCGCGCGCGTGTGTGTGTGTGTGGTGTGTGTGTGAAGTTATAACGAAAGGCGTGATATCTCGTTGCCGTTTGGACAATAATTCGTTATTAGCATCGAGAACGTCGGTCATATTATGACGTTTCGTGATGCTGACAAACATACGTGCTCCTCAGCACAGTACGCATATGAACAAGACACGCGCCGCCACGCTCCTATTCAACTCTAATATCATGTTGTACGTACCTACAATGAGAAAGCATCCTACAAACGAGCGCTCCTTACAATTTGTGAGAAGCGTTGTTATAAACTACAATTTGTTGATTCTGACTCGTAATTGATTGCTTATACTTGTCGGTTTAGAGACCCTCCCTTTCTACCAATCAGGAAATTCAGTTTACTATTTCTTTTTATTTTTTTTTTCATTTGTATTCAGTATTGAATCCTTAAACTAATAACTAAAGCCTAAAGAATGAACTTTTGCCTCTGATATGAGATGCGACTTCTCACCTTTGGGGCCGTCGAAAAGTACGTTAACGCTATCTTAAAATCTTTTTCTACCCTTTCTCTTCTTCATCGAAGATCATCACAGCAACCTTAAACTCCCCTAGGATGACATCGCAGTTGCTAGCCCTCCCCGAGGATGACTTTTTACGAAATAGGGGAATAACAGGACAAGAATTCTTTTAAATAAACGTTAATGTATGGATACCATATTAAATTCTTAACGGCTTAGGATTTCTAAGAGAAATATATTGCATTTTCAAGAAAGTAGTTGAATCTTCAACGAAAAATTTGAGTTTTAAGGTAAAAAGTCGAATTTTTTAGAAAACACTTGCGTTTTAAAACCAGAAAGATGATTTTTCTCCCAAATAATTGAATTTTTAACCAATGAACAAATTAATTTTAGATCAAACAGTTGCATTTATAACAAAATAGTTGAACTTTCAAGCAGAAGAGATTAAGTTTCAACCAAATAGTCGAATTTTCAAACAAAAAAGGTTAAACATTAACCACAATTGTATTTTTAAACGGATGTATTTTTAATTCAGAGGGACGAATTTCCTATCCAGAAAGTTGAAACGACAGTTGAATTTTCGAAAAAAGTGACTTCTTAACACAATAGCTCAATTTTCATGCCAAGGGTATAAATTTTTTAGAAGACAGTTCAAGTTTCAATGAAACGAGATGAATTTTCAACCTAGAAAGATTTTTCAGTCAAGAGAAAAAAAATGTCAATCACATTGTTCAATTTTCAAGCAAAAACAAAAATAATTTGTAACAGTAATAGAAACTAGAAAACATTGAGTTTCCTATCCGCAATTATGAATTTTTAACCTACAAAACGAATTTTCAACTCAAAAATATGCATTTTCAACAAAATAGTCAAAATAATTTTTAAGAAAGTAGTTCAACTATCAACCAAGTAGTTGCATTTTCAACAACTAAAAAGAGAATGATTAATGAAAAACGGATTAGTTAAATTTTCAGTTGGAAAATTAATTTTCAATTAAAAAGCGAATTCTCTTTTATATGTTTAGTTGTACTTTTATTATGTTTAGTTCATAAAGAATTAATAATTATAAGTTTTGACAATAAATTCCGAATCTTTTTATTTTGTTTTCAGGATACCAGAGTGGTTACAGTTCAGGATCTTCAGGTAACCGGTTTAATTCCAACTCGGGAGGTGATTCCAGACTTCGTGAATTCCAAAATTCACATCAAAATCGTCAAGGTCATCAAAGTTATCAGAGTCGCCAAGGTCACCAAGGTCACCAAGGTCAGCAAGGCCAACAGAGGTACCAGAATAATCAGAGCCAAGGTCAAGGTCCTTGGGCTAATAAATACAGCTCCTCGACAAATCCTCAACAGAATCGTCAATACGGCAATCAGCCTTATCAGCATCAACAAAATCGTGGATCAAATCGAGGATCGTCACAGCCATGGGTAGGTTTTTGAAACAAGTTTTGAAACCGAGACAATATTCTGAATACTAATTTTTGCCAACTTCGCAAACTTCGATCAGCAAGATAATATTTTTCAAATATTTTTGAAAGTTTAAGAAGTTTGAAAGTTCTTGAAAGTTATATTACATATATTATATTTTAAATCCCTTAAAATCCTTGACAATTTTCAGAAATTCTGTTAAATCTTTTGAAATCCCCTAGAATCTGTGGATATACTTTGGAATGTTTTGAAATCACTTAAAATATCTTAAAATGACCGAGAACACTTTAACTTCTTGCAATCAGTTAAATTTTCTTAAAATTGTTAAGCCCCGTGAACTATTTAAAAATGTTATCAAATCCCTTCGCATATTCAAACAAATTTTAAACGCTCTAAAATATATTTGGATAACTGTGAAAATCTTTCCGCATCTCTTGAAATTGCTAAAAATATATTAAAATCCATTAAAAATGTCTAGAAATTAATTAAAAATATAAGACCTTACGTAAGTAGAAGTGGTGTAAAATTTCCAAAAATCTTCCTAAATTAATTACTCTACGTTTTATCTATTTATCGATAAACATTAGGAATATGTAAAAATCATTTTCCTTCTACTCGATCAAATTCATTTTAAAATTACATACTAGAATTACAACCGGATATCGACCATTTCATTTTCCGTCTTTAAACACACAATTTTTTACAAATGTTATTTATCTCCAAAAAAATTGAAAATATGGGCCACATACCTCTACAATTCAAAGTAAATTATCTCTCCTTTAGAATAGAAATATATTTTTTTTGTATTTTCGTGGTACACCTAAACTCTGTCTTTCATAAATTCTTAATTTCAGTGCAAAGGTTTTTCAAAATTTTGAACTATCAAAGAATACATATTATATATTGGCACATATTTAACAGGTCCGAAGAAGTATTTACTACATTTTCTTGATTTTGTAAAAAAGTGCGCAATTTTTAAATTAAAATGAAAAATTGGAGAAAGGAAATTTTGTTTTTCCCTCCTTATACAGAAAACAGTTTTTCCCAGTGTTTTCACATTTTCAGTGTATACGTTTATTTGGGAACGCATGCTTTTATAGTTGTATCAAAATTCTATCTTCGAAAAAGACTCGTCTTCGGAAATGCATTTAAACCTTTCAATATTATGAGCGGAATTTGAATTTTGTTCCAAAATTGAACAATTTAATTCTTTTTTAAGGCTTTCGTATTTTACAATTTGATTTAAATTCCAATATTCAAGTAATAAGAACTCAAAACTTTATTATTTTCCAGTATGGAAAGTTGGAAACCCGAAATGTTATACAAACATTTTAAACAATTAATTTAAATTCGTAAATATTATTTTAGAATCGATCTGCTAATCAACATGGAAGGGGAGGAAGCAACAATTCAGGAGGAGGCTGGAGAAGATAAGCCACACATTTGGTGAAGGCGTGCAATTTTATACGAGATTTTTAGTGAAGAATCATGAACGGCGAGAGGAAAATCATGAATTTAATGTAATTATTAAATCTGTTATAAGCCAACTTCTAAAAATCGACGCAGAGATTGGCGCAGATGAATTAATCCTGCAGACAATTATTTGACATTAATTCCTACATACAATTATTTCTTCGAAATCATGACTTGTCGATAAAGTTTGGCCGATTGTACATACATCACAGTAATTTTCCCTTGGATATATTATTTATCCAAAAAAGCGAATTATGTTTTATAAATACAGATAATTGTTCGTTTGCTTCTTACAAATTTGTAAGTTAGTAAAACTATAAATTTAAAACAATTTTAGAATAATTCTCTCTTGTATTTGTAAAATATTATTATTTTTACATACTTTTTCATTTAAACTATAAAAATGTCTGGTATTAAAATGTGAAAGTCACCTTCTGCGAAAAGCGTCGATTGAACTTTTACTCCATTTTGAGTTGCACGTGCGCAGAGTTAAATCGACTTAACTGCAAGATGAGCCAGAATTGTATGTCGAACAAAAAAAAAGAGGGAAAAATAAAGAGAAAAGCCCTGTCAGCAGGAATCGAGAGCTCCTTCTTGAAAAGATCCTCAATTCCTCAGTTCCTCACGTTTCCCTCGGAGAAGAATTTCTTTTCATCTGATTTACCTTCTAAATGTTAATTTTTGAATTTTTTTTTAATTTCTAATTGAAGGATGTTGTGAGATGAAGAGATTGTCTCGGACTTGGATTTTGGCGTTCGTGCACATCTGGTTGCGGAGCAAGCGAGCGAGCATTGAACCAGAGAGTACCACTCGAGAAAACAA
Organism: Druon quercuslanigerum; assembly: GCA_010014905.2. Classification (NCBI taxonomy): domain Eukaryota; kingdom Metazoa; phylum Arthropoda; class Insecta; order Hymenoptera; family Cynipidae; genus Druon; species Druon quercuslanigerum. Next base: position 6,490 of record JAAAKG020144994.1, read on the forward strand.
TAGTGAGCTGTGCTCTTGTTCTCTCCTCTTTTTTCTTTGCTTTATTTTTCTCTCTCCATCGTCACCCCGAAATATCGAACTTATATGTCCGCATCCTACCGTGACATAAGAGTAGTGCTAGTGCATGAGGGAAAAAATTGTGAAAAATTCAATTTCAGATTTTTAGTTTTCACTATTGTGCCTTATAAAATTCGTATTTTCACTCATTATTTTTTAATTAGAATAAATGTAAAAATATTTATGATAAATTTAGTTTCAGACATTATTTTTCAATGATATGGCTTTTAACATTTTTCATTCGACTCATTCTCTAACTAGCAAAAGCAAACAAAAAGTTGTGAAAAATTCTATTTAAGATTTTTAATTTTTAATGTCATGCCTTTTAAATTGTTTAATTTAACTTATTATTCTTTCATTTCAGATTTTTAGTTTTTAGTTATGACTTTTAACATTCTTAATTTCGTTCACTACTCTCTTACTAGCAAACATTTTTTTAAAGTTGTGAAAATTTAAATTTCAGAGTTTTAGTTTTTAATGTCATGCCCTTTACAAAATATTTATTTGACTCATTCTTCTTTTACTGTAACGCGCACTTAATACAAGTTTCTTATTTTTATTACCTAATTATCAAATTAGAATATATGCCTATAAATACTAAAATAGCTAAATTGGTTTTTATGACATTCAAAATTATTATTAATTTTTATCAGCTTTCAATAATTAGTAATCTATGTCATTTTTATTTAAATATAATATTTTAACTCAGCAGGTATTAGAAGCAATGAAAAAAAATTAATAAGTTAATGTCGGATTTTATATCGTAATTATATGTTCTTAAAAGAGGGAATTCTTTGTTTAGTTTTGGGTGTGTATAATTTAAAATTATGTAGTTTTGAAAACTTATTTCATAGTTCGATTTTGAATATTTACAATTGATACTACATTATAAAAATGTACAAATAAGAATTCTTAAATTTTATGATTTTGAAGATCAAAATTTAAGTCTTCAATTACAAATCTTCCAAGTTGAAGAAAATTAGAATGTGAATCATCAAAAATGTAGCAATTTTTATTGTAAAACTCGAAACTTGTACAATTTTTAATGAAACATTTTCTAAATTAAAAACTCTTCAATTTTAACGATGTATGCGTAATAATTCTTAAATCTGGATGATTTTGAAGATCACAAGACAAATTTTCAATTCTAAATCTTAAAAATTGTAGAAACATCAAATGTAACTGAGCAAAATTACAGCGTTTTTAAATGTTAAACTGAAAACATGCATAACTTTTATTTGTGAAATTTCAAAAATTGAAAATCCTAAATTTTTACGATTTACTACTAAAGAGTTACAGTTGAAAATGCTTGAATCTCACAAATTGAAGGAATTAAGAAGGTTAATTCATAAAAATTACAAAAATTTTAAATTGTCAAAAATAAACACTTCAATTTTTAAAATTTACAATTTAAATTTCCGCAATTTTAAAGAGTTGCAATAAAAAATTCTCGAATGCAGAGAATATAGAATTACGTATGATTTAATTTGCAAATTTTTTATTTTTAAATTATGCAGTCTTGCATATTTTTTCAATAGTTAAATTTGCTTAAAATTGAAAACTCATCAAATATCAAAATTGAAGAAATTTTAATGAAATTAAAATCAAATTTAAAATCCTATTCAACGTCCAATAATCAATTTAAGGTGAAGAAATTCTAAAAATAAAACCAAGCATCCAACGACCAAATTTGGAAACCACCATAAAATATTACTAATGCAATTAGAAAAACAGATAAAAATCTTCCTAAATAAGAAAAGAAAAAATTCTTTGTTTTTGCACACAAAGAAAAATGAGAAAGCAACCAACCAAATTCCCTTCCTCTTCTTTTTTCTTTCTTTCGTCTTATTTATTTTTATTATTATGAAAGCGCAATAAAAAACATATGTAATGAATAATCAACAACGTTTCGATACTAATACAGCACCCTTACGAAAGCACGAAAAATTTGAACAGATCATGAATTAAGAATCTCATTTTTCTTTCCTCTTTTTTTATTTTTGTCCAAAAAATAAATTATGCTTTTCTTTTCTAGGAAATTTTGAATCTTTTTCCAAATTGCATTAGAAACATTTTATGGTGGTTCTCCAAATGTGGTCGCTGGATTCTTGGTTTTATTTTCAGGAATTCTTTACATTAAATCAAATATCCTTAATTTTGATGATTTCTAAGATAAAAAGTCAAGGTTTCTAGCATACATCTGTTCCAAACTGGAAATTTTTGGAATATAAATCATAAAAAATACAGAAATTACAGAAAACTCTTGAATTTTCGAAATGTATAAATAAAAATTATTAAATTGGGATATTTTTGGAAACAAAAGTCAAGTAATTTAATTGTAAAACTCATAGTCTAAGATCCTATTATAAAAGGACCTTCACCCATTCGTTTACGCGATAATAACCATTTTATATCAAAGTTAATATGTTAAAAAATATATCGCGGGTAAATTGCCTAAGAAATTTCAACCAAGGCTATGATTAATTACAAATTCAAAAATGACGTTTTAAAAAAATTGCAGTCGTTCGTTTACGAAAAAAAACTAAATACTAATCGAAAATATTATTAACATTACAAAAAAAATGTACAAGATTTGAATTTCGAAAATCTAATAGATTTTGTGGGCTTTTCTAGGCGTGCAAAACAATTATTGTCCTTCACACGTTTCACTCAAAATTATATTTTTTGGCGAAAATCTAGTTTTTTTTTCTCAAATTACTTTTTTGAATCCAAAATTGTTTGAAAATGCGAATTTCGAAAATATAAAAATTATGCTGGGTTGTAAAAGGCGTACAAAACAATTATTGTTCTTTACACTCTTCACTCAGGTCCATATTTTTGTATGAATCACTAGTTTCTTTTGTCCTGAGAATTTTTTTAATCAAAAAATGTTTAAAATGCGAATTTCTAAAATACGAAATTTGTGCTTGGTTGTGCTAGGCGTGCAAAACAATTATTGTCCTACACACTTTTTACTCAGGTCTATATTTTTTGATGAAATACTAGTTTCTTCTGCTTCAGAATAATTTTTGAAATCAACAAATTTTCAAAATTCAAATTGCGAAAATCTGACAATTATTCTTGGTTGTGCTAGACGTGCAAAGTAATTATTGTCCAACATACGTTTCACTTACGACCATATTTATTGATGAAATACTAGTTTCTTATTCATCAGAATAATTTTTGAAATTAAAAAATGTCAAAATGTTAATTTTGAAATTGGACGCATAGCACAACCAAGCACAACTTTCAGATTTTCGAAACTCGCATTTTGAAATTTTTTTTGCATCTCAAATTTATTCCGATGAAGAAAAAAACTAGTATTTGATCGAAAAATATAGAACTGAGTAGGAAGTGTGTATAGGACAATAATTGTTTTGCACGCCAAGCACAACCTAGCACAACTATCAGATTTTCGAAATTCACATTTTGTACATTTTGATTTTTAATGTCACAAAAAATGTTCTTTTTTGAGTTTTGGTTCAAATTTTGACTATTTTTAATCGTTTACGGCACAATTGAGCACAATTTTGTTGTTATTGAAAAAGCAAAGTGAGGTTTCTGGCCCGGAAAAGTTTTTTTTGAATTTTGGCTCCAATTTTGATTTTTGTTGAAACGATTTTTACGGTACGATGGTCCAAAGGCTTAGCACAATTTAGCACAACTGTTGTTTTTTCGAAAAAACAAAATAGCGTTTCTGACCCTGAAAACGTTTTTTCGGCACAACTTATGTTTTTTTTTTTGAAAAAACAAATTGGCGTTTTGATGGGAAAAAACATACAACCGAATGCTTACATATTCTATTAAGCTCCATTCTTTCGATTAGTATAAAGTTTGGATCGTAAACGAACGATATATTTTTAAACATATTAACTTTTTTTATAAAATACTATTCATTGCGTAAGCGAATGAGTGAAGGTCGTTTTATATTCGGGTCCTCTACTATCAAAAGTTGAGAAATTTTTATTTATAAATTCAATGTTCTTTAATTTTGAAGGGTTATAAAGAATTTTTTTTTAATTTCTAGAATATAGAATTGCAATTTATTCAGTTTTCAAGATTTACATTATACAAATATAAATAATATAGCCGGCCACTTTTCCATTTTTCGAGTAGGTACTGAAAAATAATCAACAGAATTTAGCGAGACATGTCAAATTGAATAGAAATTTATTGTTCCTAAATGGTTTTCAAGTTTCAAACACGCTTAATGTTATATCTTTTTTTTACATTTGTTTAGAAAATAGCGTAGAAATACTGTTAAGAGATAGCTGGGTCTGTCCATATTATGAGGAAGATGATAAAAATATTTTATTTGCCAAGCCTTAAATTTGGTAGATTTGGTTAATCTGGTAAATATATTTGTCGAAATGAGGGGGGGGGGGCGGGGGGGAAGGTAGGATAAAGCCGAGGGGGGGGAGTTGGTGAAAAAGGGGAAA
>JAAAKG020144995.1:0-10985 GCA_010014905.2 Druon quercuslanigerum
TCTTGGTAAGTTTTTAGGTTATGTAATCTATCTTCAAATATTTTACGTAATTTAAAAATTAGTTTTAAAAAAAAAAACTTTTTGGAATAATTTTCAACCCTGATCAACAAAAATAACATCATTTATACAAATTTCAACAAAGCAGTTGAATTTTCTACCAGTACATAAGACTTTAACTTTTTACCCTAATAAAACATGAATTTTTGATTAAAATTATGAACTTTTAAAACTGTAAATAGTTCACTTTTCAATCGAGGAGTTGATATTACAATAAAAAAGATTGTAATTTAAATTTAAAAATAGTTTTAACACCAAAGACGAACTTTCTACCAAATATTTGAATTTTCAACTCGAGAATGTGAATTTTTAACAAAAAATTTAATAGTTGATGTTTAAACCAAAAAATTTAATAGCTGATATATAAAACAAAAAATATTTTAATTTTAAATAAAAAACCGTTAAATATAACCCAAAAACTAGTTTTTAATAAAATACTTGAAATATGAATTTTTAACAAAACTGTTGAATTTGAAACCAAATAATAAAATTTCTAAATAAAAAAGATGATTTCTTAACGAAAAATTTAGTAGTAGAATTTTCCACCAAGAAGAATGAACTTCCATCTAGAATAGTTTGATTTTCTTATTACTTATTAATAGAACCCAATATTATTTTATAAATTTAATTTATTTGTTTATTTTTATTAATTCAGATCGCACTTAAGTGGGAAAATATGAAAAAGGCTGATGCCTCCGATAAATAAATAGAAATTTTGATAAATTATAGATTTAAGAATAACATTTTAAATTATACATTGAAATTCGTTTTTAATACTTGACAAATTTGGTGACGCTATTTTTTTAATTTTGTAACATCATTTTCAGTATTTTCGATCTCTAAAGTAAGTCCGTGGCCTGAATATATTTTCTTTCAGGTGAAAAATATATAGGATCTTGGAGTAATAATGCGAAACATGGCTGTGGATTAATCGTAACTCTAGATGGTATTTACTACGAAGGTGTATTTATGCAAGATGTTCTTACGGTAATTTTTTAATTTTATTGTAAATATCAAATTTTTAAAATTTTTATTTAGAAATAGTTATAGTAATTTTCAATTTTCAGGGCCATGGAGTGATGGTCTTTGAAGATGGTACAAATTACGAAGGAGAATTCAAATCTGCTGGTATTTTTTGTGGGAAGGGAACTCTGACCTTCTTCAGTGGCGACAAGTTAGAAGGAAATTTAAGCGGCGCTTGGAACGAGGGGATTAAAGTGAATGCTACTCTGCATATCAAAAAAGCAAACGATAACTCGCATAATTTACCTAAACCAACGTAAGTTTCTTAGAATTCCCGGGTTGTTAATTTGTTTTATTTCCGTTTTTTTTGTTTCCTTTTTTTATTGAAAAGTTAAATGTTTTTAAACTATTAAAAATAAACTTCAATTCTCATTTAAACTATTGTTTTTTAATCTATAAAGGATAAAAATTCTTTGTAATTTTCTTATTTTTCTCATTCTTTTCTCCTTTTTTCTGGACTTTCTATTTAAATGTGAACTGAATTCATAAAACCTGAATAGGAAAATTGAACTATTATTGGTGTAAACTTAATTTTTATTAGATGATAATTATTATATTTTTTTGTTTTGAAAAATCAAAAATTCCCCTCAAAAATTCAACTGTTTATAAAAAACTCATATTTTAGTCTTAGAAATTTACTTCTCTGATTAGAATGAATATTTTCGAGTTAAAAATTAAACTGTAAAATTAAACTGTTCAAAAGTCGTATTTTTTGGATGAATTTGTCTGCTTTTGATGTAAAATAAAAAATATGTTTTAGTTGAGAATTAAACTACTTTGTTAGAAATTTGAGACATTTAATTCTTTTCCATTCATATGTCTTCTATTTTTAGTTGGTAATTAACCTTTTTAAGTTGCAAATTTTATTCTTTGGTTCAAAAATTAATTTTTTTTAATTCAACAATTCGGTTGAGATTACAATAAAAAATATTTTAATTTAAAGTTAAAAACAATTTTAATTAACAAAGACGAATTTTCTATCAAACATTTGAATTTTCAACTCGAGAATGTGAATTTTAAATAAAAAAGAGATGATTTCTCTGCAAAACAGTTGAATTTTCAACAAAAAATGTAATAGTTGATTTTTAAACCAAAAAATTTAATAGCTGATATTTAAACCAAAAATATTTTAATGTTGAATAAAAAAAACCTTAAATATAACCCAAAAACGAGTTTTTAACAAAATACTTGAAATATGATTTTTTATCAATTCTTTTTTTTGGCTAAAAATTTCAGAAGTTTCATGGTAACACATTTTAGATGAAAAATCTATCCAATCACTTCAAAAATCAATTATTGTGTTCAAATTTCGTATTTTTTGGATGAATTTGTCTGTTTTTTATGTAAAATAAAAATATGTTTTAGTTGAAAAATTAAACTACTTTCTTAGAAATTTATGACAATTTAATTCTTTTCCGTTTATATTTCGTCTATTTTTAGTTTATAATTAACCTTTTTAAGTTGAAAATTTTATTCTTTGGTTGAAAATTAAATTTTTTTTTAAATTCAAAAATTCTGTTAAAAAGTAGTTTTTTAAAAAATCAACTTCTTCGTTGAAAGTTCACATATTTGCCTTGGAATTCAACTGCTTTTGTAGAAAAGTTATATTTTTCGCTTGGAAATTTGGTTTTTAGATTTAAATTTATATTTTCGAATTAAAAATAATTGTCTTAACAATTAAAAATTTATAATTCTAGTTCTTGGTTGAAAGTAGAAATACTTTGTTTAAAATTAATTTTTTTGCTTAAAGATAAATCATTTTAGTTTAAAATTTATATCTTAGATTGATAATTGTAGATATATTCTGGAAAATTCGTCATTTGGTCTTGAAAATAGAACAATTTTGTTGAATGTTTTTTCTTATTTGACTGAAAAATCTTTCTTATTTGTCAATTAATCCGCAAGTTTCAAGTATTTTGTTAAAAATTCAACTATTTGGCTGAAATTGAACTTTTTTGATTTTAAATTCATATAATCTGGTTAAAAAATGAACTGCTTTCAGGAAGTTCGCCTTTTTGGCTTAAAATTTGAACAGTTTCCTAGAAAATTCAACAGTTTGATTAAATGTTCATCTGTTTGGTTGAAAAATTACTTTTTTGTAGCACATTCATATTTTCAGAGTGAACATTCAACTATTTTGTATAAAATTAATTTTTTTGCTTGCATATTCAACAATTTGGTTCCATTTTTATTATTTTTAACTTAAAAGCCTTGTTTTGGTAGAAAATTTAACTACTTGATGGAAAAATTACGTATTTTATTGAAAGTTGGTCTTTTTTGGCAGGAAATACATTTTTGGTTAAAATAACAAGTATTTTGTTGAAAATTCAACAATTTTGTTAAAAAGTCATAGTTTTTTCTTAAAAATTTAACTATTTTTTTGTTTAAAAATTTATCTCGTAGTTGAAAATTAATTTTCTTGGTTGAAAATTCATCTTCTTTGTTGACAGATTGTCTTTTTGGATGGAATTTAACTTATTTTGATATAAAATTAAAAAAATATTTTGGTTGAAGAACTATTACATTTTTTGTTAAAAATTAAAAAAATTAAAAATTTAATTTAAAAACTTGGAATTTACTTTTGATCGCAGTAAAATTCAAGTCTTTATTATTTTAAATATTTCGGTCAATTTAGAAAAGTGATTTCTACTTTATCTACAGTTTCTGGGCTTTATTTTTATTTTTTTTAGTTTATTACGTTACACATTTACTTATTTACAGTTTATGGATCTTAGGTTTTCATATTGTACCAGTTCATTCTAATTAAATTATAATTTATTATTGTTCAAAAGTACTTATTTTTGTTGACATTAGTTATAACTGTTCTCATGCATCCAAAGAGTTCTTAATACAATAAGAAATTAACGATATACTTTAAGGTACTCAATATTAATAAACTTATTTTTTCACGTTGACTTAATCTAGCAAATATAACAACTTTACCGTGAAAACCCGAAAAGTGACCAGATTTTTACTAAATAAAAATAGAACTTATAACATGATTTAAACATGTAACTTTAAAATTTAAATCTGGTTAAAAATTAATTTTTCTGTTTGTAGATTCATCATTTTAATTAAAAATTTATCTCTGAAAATTTAACTACTTCGTTAAATACCATTTTTTTAACTAAAAATTTAACTATTCCAGTAGAAAATATAACTATTTTGCTGAAAAACTGTTTTTTTTTTAAAATTAGGAATTATATTGTTAACAGATAATTCAAATATGATATTTTTTAAAGAAAATTGATCGTTTTTGAATGAAAATGTCACTATTTAATTGAAAACTAATATTTTTTATTTAAAAATTAAACTGTTTCAAAATGTACTTTTGGTAGATATAAACTTCATCTATTTCAGATGAAAGATTCTTCATTTTTGTTGAAAATTCATCAGCTTGATTGTTCAAAATTAAAGAATTTGGATGAAAATTTTATTTTTTAATTGAAAATTCAACTTTTTTGTCGAAAATCCATAAATTTGATTAAAAATCGATTTTTTTGTAGAAAATTGTATTTTTCTTTGCAAGTTAATCATTTAAATATTAATCGTTTTAGTTGAAAAAAACTTTTTTTTTGGATGAAAATGAATGTTTTGATGAAAATTTAACTATTTTCTTGGAAGTTTGTTTCTTTTTTGGTTGAAAATTATTATTTATTTGAATTGAAAATATAGCTATTATTCCAGTTAAATATTTCTTAACTTTAGTTAAAATTCATCTTTTTGGTGTAACATTTTTTTTTACTAAAAATTAAATTATTCAATGTTTGGTTGGAAAATGATCTTTTTTAGTTGAAAACTCTTCTAGTTGGTGAAAAATTCGACTATTCTAGTTACAGATTTTTCATTTTATGTGAAAATTCATCTTTTTTGTTGAGAACTCACATATTTGGTTAAAAGTTGATTTTTTTGGTCGGAAATTATCTTTTTCTTTGCAAGTTAATCTTCTTGTTTAAAAATTCTTTTTTTGTGGTTAAAAATTCAAGTAGGTCCAGTATAATATTTATGTTTTAGTTAAAAAAAAAATGTTTTTTCTTTGAATGAAAATGAATTTTTTGACGAAAATTTTACTACTTTCTTGCAAATTTGTTTTGTTTTTGGTTGAAAATCGTGATGTATTTAAGCTGAAAATATAACTATTATTCCAGTTAAATATTTCATAATATTAATTAAAAATTCATCTCTTTAGTTGACCATTCATTTTTTTGACTAAATATTGAATTATTTAATGTTTGGTTACAAAATTATCTTTTTAAGTTAAAAATTCATTTAGTTGGTCAAAAATTCAACTATTCTAGTAAAAGATTCATCACTTTAGTTGAAAATGCATAACTTTGTTTTAAAACAAAACTATTTTTTTTAAATTTTGTTTGAAAGTTAGTTTTTTTGTGGAAAGTAATTTTTAACTGAAAAATTTAACTTATTGCCATTGAATATTTTATATTTTTAGTTGAAAGTTTATCTATTTGGTTGAACATTAATTTTTTAATTAAAAATTTATATATTTAAATTTTGGTTAGTGATTTATCTTTTTTAGTAAAAATTAATTTTTTTGGTTGAAAATTCAACTATTTCAGTTGAAGATTCGAAATTTTAATTGGAAATTCATCACTTAGGATGAAGACGTAATTATTTTTTATAAAGTAATTTTTTTTGTGGAAAGTAATTTTTTTTTCATTGAAAGTTTAACTAAATCCAATTGAATATTCCATAGTTTTAGTTCAATAATCATTTCTTTGATTGAACATTATTATTTTTTTAGTTAACACTTGAACTATTTGGTTGAAGATTGAACTATTTTCTTGAGAATCCGTTATTTTTGATTGAAAATAAATTTTGTTTCCATGTAAAGTTTAACTATTTTCTTTTTCGTTAAAAATGTATATTTTTTAGTGCAAAATGGAGATGTTTATTTTAAATTTAATTTATTTTGAATTTTTCTGCTCTGTTGCGTTGAAGGATATTTGGAATAAACGTGATGAATTAAAATAAATGTTTGTGTTTAGAGAAAAATGTTTAAATCGTTCGCCAAATCGTTACCCTGGTTTTTCACCAAAAGTTATAAATTCTTAACTAAAATTATATTGTCAAAGAAGAATTCTGACTTCTTTTAGTTTAAAATTCAACTACTTGCGGTTAAAAGTGAAAATCTGTTTAAAAATTTATTTTTTTATTTTTTTATTCATCATTTTAATAGAAAATTTAACTATTTTGCTGAAAATCCTTTGTTTTTTTCTTTTTAAATTAAGAATACTAAAAATGACAGAATATTAAAATTTACAGTTGTTTTGGAAAACTCTTCACGCCCCCCGAGTTGCCGAAATCATTCGGAAAACTCTGCGTGCCTCCAGATCAGAAATGGAAGGCAATTTTTCGCCAGTGTTATCAACAACTCGACGTACCTGAACCCGGAAGCAGAAATAATTCAAGTGTCGACAAAGCGAGTGAGAGTCAGAAACTCTGGGACAATGTGGCTGTGATAATTTCAAATTCCTTTCAGAAGAAAACAAAGTCTAGTAAAAATATGAACGATTCGTCAAAGATCGAGAAGGATAGAGAAACGATAGACACCTTGTCTAAAATTCCTTATTTCGGGAGGGAGAAACTTACCCTGCCGATTTATGAAGAAATCCGTGAGTACTTGTCGATAGCCTTCGAAAGCGGACATCATCCTCTGGGAAAATTGTTGACGGAACTCACCACCGTTTACACTGCCACTTATGGAGGTGTCAGGGTTCATCCTTTATTGAAAAGTCACGCAGTGAGCGAATTGAGAAGTCTGACTCTCAGAATTTACGAAGTTGTTACCATGTTCTTCCCGGCATTGCCAGCCAGCGGCGAAGAATGTCTTTCGGAAATTGAAAAACCGGATGAAGCGAAGGGTTTTGCGGATGGAGATGAATCGGGGAAGGAGGATCATTTGAAGCCGCAAGAATCGGAAGAAAGGTGAGAAGAATTTTTCAGAAAAATATAAATAAAATTTATGTCCAGGAAATGATCGTGAATTTATTTTTTTGTCCGGGAATTTAAAACTTTTTTATAAGGACTAATCCTTCCAATTTTGATTTTACCGTTTAAAAAAAATAGTTTAATTGTGCTTTTAAAATAGATTTTAATAACTTAAAGTGATTTAAAGAATTTCAAAATGATAGGTATGAAATATTTTTGGGAAATATAAATTAAAATAATTGATGTCAATAATTTTAAGAAATTTTAAAAGGCTTGTAATACTTCAGGGTATTTTAAAAGATTCTAAGGCATTTTCGAGCGATTAACAAAATTTCAAGGGATTTCCAAAGATTTTATTGATTTTAAGAAATTTACAAAAATTGAATTCAGTTGTAAAGAATTTCCTAGAATTTTGGAAGGTATAAAACGATTTTCCAGTGCCTAAAAGGATTTTATTTTAAAAGTGCTCAATGTCTTTTAATAAAATTTCCAGAATTTCAGGAAATATTATCAGATTACATGTAATTTTACAACATTTTATTAAATTTTACTGAATAAAGAGAGTTTAATTTTTTTAAAGAGTTCATTTACAAGAATTGAGGCATTTCAAAGATTTTCAAATATTTAAAGATATTTTCAAAGATATAGAGATTTTTAGGTATTTAAAAAGATTCTGACGATTTTTCAAATAATTTCACTAATTGTAAGTGATTCCACTGACTCAAAGATTTTAGGACATTTAAACAATATTCTAGGGCATTTTCAAGAGATTTAAAAAATTTCAGGACATTTTTAATGATTTTAAGAATTTTTAGAATTTGGAAATATATAGAACGATTTTACAGGATCTATAACGTTTTAAGGTTTTTTAAAAATGTTTTCAAAGAATTTATTCACAAGAAATAAGCGATTATATATTCATTATATATTTATTGGAATATACCCTGAATTTTTTTAAATTTATTCTGAAATCATAGGAATTGATTTAAATTCTTTTAAATTGTGCTCAAGTCAATAGATTTTTTTTATTTATGATTTAATTCATCCTGAAGTATTTTAACCGGACCATGGAATCTTCTATTCTCAGAAATTTTATCCTATTCTTTCCCTTAAATTTCTACAAATTCACATCAATTTTACTGAAATCAATGGAATTTAAAAAAAAAATTATATTCAGTTAAGGATCCTAAAGTACACTACTTTCTAGATTTGGTCCCTATGAGTACCTTATTTGAGTATGGCGCTTTGAAAAAAATAACAAAAATCAGAGAATTTCTGTAGAGATATAACTGTTAAAAAAATAAGGGCTGCCACACAGTCACTTTTTCAAATGAAAAAATCACATTTGTCACTTTTCATTTAATAAATTAATTCATGGGTTAATCACTATTTATTTTAGGTCTTTACCTATTTTTGAATTACCTTGCATTCTTTGAAATATTTTATGGTATTTATAAAGATTCCGAGAAATTTTTACTAGATTTTAATAATTTTAAAGAATTTTTGAGATTTTACGGTATTTTTAAAACTTTAAAGGCATTTTCAGGAACTTTTAATTTGGATTATTTCAGGGAATTTAAAAAGATTCCAAGGATTTTTAAAAAATTGACTTTATTAATTTGCAGTGATTTCAAAGCTTTTGAAATATTATAGGATAAAGAATTTTCTAGAATTTCTGAAGATACGGAACGATTTCACAAGACGTATGAGGGTTTAAAACATTTCACGTTATTTTATAAGATTTCCGAGGATTTCAATGATTTCAAGGGATTTTAAAACTCAAATGTATGCATTTTAAAGAATTTATTCATGAGAAGTGAGGTATAATGAAGCAGGGTGTCTACCCTACCTGGAAAACCTGGAAAACCTGGAATTGTCAGGGAATTTTTATATACCTGGAAAAACCTGGAAATACTAGGAAATTTTTTTTCAAGAGCATAGATCATTTTTTTTAAATAGCAATAATAAATGGATTAACACGCTCTTTTCTTTGAAATTTATTTTTTGACTGAAAGTTCAGCTTATAAAGTTTATTTCAAGTGGAACATGAACTATTTTGTTTTAAATTTGTTTCTTGATTTTTTTGTTATTTAAAATTAATTTTCCTGCTTAAAATATAACTATTTAATTATTTTTGTTGAAAAATGTATTTCAAAATTCATGTTTTTGGTTGCAAATTCAACTATTTAAGTTAACAATAATTATTTTAGTTGAAAATTCATCTTCTTGGTTTAAAACTCAACTATTTCAGTTGAAGAGTCGACATTTTAATTGGAAATTCATCACTTCGGATGAAGATGTAACACTTTTTTACAAAAAGTAATTTATTTGTTGCAAATGATTTTTTTTTTAACAGAAGGTTTAACTAATTCCAATTGAATATTCCATATTTTTAGTTAAAAAATCATTTCTTTGGTTGAACATTAATTTTTTGACTGAAAATTTAATTATGTAGGTACTTTTTGGCTGACAATTTATCTTTTATAGTAATGTTTTTTTTTTAAATTCAACTATTTGAGTTGAAGATTCTTTGTCTTAGTTGAAAATTCCTGTTTATTTGAAAACTCTTGTTTAGCTTGAAATTATTTTTTTAACTAAAAATGTTAGTATTCCATTTTTGATTGAAAATTATTATTTTTTTAGTTAAAACTTCAACTATTTGGTTGAAAATTTGGCTTCTTTATTTAAAAATTTAACTATTTCAATAAAGATTCAAGTATTTTGTAAAAAAATTTTATTTTGGGTAGAAAATAAATCTTTCAATTTGAAAATTTGTCTCTTTCGCTGAAAATTGAAGTATTTTCTTGAAAATCCATTTTTTTTTAATAAAAAATTAATTTTTTCAACTAAAAGTTTAACTATTTCATTTTTTTTGAATTTATATTTTTTAGTCGAAGATAGAGGTCTTTGTTTTTAAATTAATTAATTTTGAAATTTTCTTCTCTTTTGTGTTGAAGGATGTTTGGAATAAACGTGATGAATTAAAAAAAAATGTTGCGTTCCAAGGCAAATTTGAAATCGTCCGCCGAATCACCACCCTGGTTTTTAACCAAAAGTTATAAATTGCATTTTTTAACTGAAAATTTAACTATTCAATTGTTATTTGACAATTTATCTTTTTAATTTAAAATTAATGTATTTTCAATAAAATTCGTCTTCGTTGATAAAAACGATTCTTCTATTCCATTTTTGTTTAAGAATGGATATTTTTTTAGTTTGAAATTTAGCTATTTGGTTGAAAATTTGTTTTATTTGTATTTGATAATGCAAATATTTTGTTGGACATTGATGTATTTTTAAATTTGACTTTATTTTTTTGTCTACATGGTCTAAAATGGTAGAAAATTCATCGTGTCATCTTTTCTAAAAATTTTATCTTTTTGTTTAAAATTCATTTATTCGAGATTAAGATTGATCATTTTAGTTGAACATTCATTAGTTTAATGAAATATTTAGCTGTATGGTTAAAAAAGGGTCTTTTTTAATTGAAAATTGAACTTTTTTGTTAAAAATTCATATATTTAATTTAAAAATCGTTTTTCTTGCTAGAAAATGAATTTTCCTGTTTGAAAATTAACCGTCTTGTTTAAAAATCCATTTTTGCTTAAAAATTCAAGTATTCCAATTAGCTATTGATCATTTTAGTAATTAATTCTTCTTTTTGGTTGAAAATAAAACTATTTGGTTAAAGGTTAAATTAAATTTGTATAAAAAATAAATCTGTTTTTTTGTGAGAATATTTTTTTAACTGAAAATTTAACTATTCCATTTTTAGTCGAAAAGTGGTATTTTGTAGTTTAAAATTCAGCTATTTGTTTAAAAATTGATCTTTTTCAGTTAGAAATTAAACTATTTGATTGAGAAATAATCTGTTTTTTTTAAAAAATCGTCTTTTTGGTAGAATCCAAATTTCTATATGAAAAGTTAGGAATTTGTAGCGGTTCAAGTTAATTTTT
>JAAAKG020144996.1:0-10985 GCA_010014905.2 Druon quercuslanigerum
AACAAAAAAATCAATTTTCTACTAAAAGAGATGAGTTTTTAACCAAAATTATGAATTTTCAACAAAAAAGTTTAATTGTTATCTACCAATAACTTATTTTTTTCTTGAAGATTTTGTATAACTTCATTTTACTGGTTTTTATTTAAACTAAAGATGTTAGTAATTATACTAATGAGATAAAAATGGTTTAGAACATATTAAATACTTTTTGTAAAAACAGCATTAACAGACTTCGTAAACAATCTTATTTCAACATAATAAACCGATACAGTATTATAGAGATTAAATAAAGATTACGGCTAATTTCTGATGATAAAATAAAACGGAAAACTTAGATCAACTGTTTCCAAATAAATAATTACGTCTTAAACTATTCTTTCTACAGTTAATTTCTATTTCGATTTAGCAATGTGGCTAACTTTTTTGATTTCATAAATCTTGTTAGTCGACTTTATACTGAAAACATCCTTAATATTTTAAATTTATTACTAAAAAAAATCATGTTTCCTTTATATTCTCTAATTTACAGTAGTATGCATATAAAATATGCCCTAACTTTTACTAATGCAAATTTTTACGAAATGAAAATAATAAAAAAAATAATCTACAAAGTTAATTAATCTATTTTTTATTCGCTTCCATAAGTATTGAAATTTGTATCATTTTAAAGGAAGAGTGCGTACAAATACCTTGCGTTTTTTTACTTTGCTAATATTACCAGCCCTATTTTCTTTGTTTTTATTTATTTTTTTACGTCCAGTTAGAGTTTCTAGAATACTCAACAGTTACTTTTTTAGTTATGCATTTTCAATATTTATAGATTTATTTGCTTAGGAGCCAAATACAATGTTTTCAAAATGTTAAGAGATGTGTAATACTTTCCTAGCTAATCTTAAAAATCAATTGAAGATTCCCTTGCCTTTTTACATTATGTTTCTAATGTACAACTATTTCAAGGACATATAGTTGTATTCTAACGGGCTAAATGGCGTTGTGCAACCGGGCGCCGA
This sequence comes from Druon quercuslanigerum, assembly GCA_010014905.2. Taxonomy (NCBI): domain Eukaryota; kingdom Metazoa; phylum Arthropoda; class Insecta; order Hymenoptera; family Cynipidae; genus Druon; species Druon quercuslanigerum. Next base: position 1,011 of record JAAAKG020144996.1, read on the forward strand.
ATTTATCGCCTCTCACGTGCTCGGTCAGTGCTATTTGAATGATCCCATTTTGTTAACGAATAATTCAATTAGGGTAAAACTTTTAATAAAACTTAATTATATCCTACTAAGTATTCTTATTGCTGGAATCTTGGGCTTACTCAAAATTCTCTCGATACACGAAGCGTTTGAAAATTGTCTATCGTTATTTTGATACTGGTTGCCAAAAAAAGTTATAACTTTCTTATTTAACAAAATTAATTTTAAATGGGACATTATCTTAAGAACAGTTTGAAGGACAGTGTATTAAATTTTTATCTCAAAATATAAAGAACTTTGTCTTTCAGAGCGAGTTGAAGTGAAACCATTTAGTAAATTTGCTGGTCTGAAAAATTAAGTTTTTTTGATTTTTTACAGAAACGGTAAAAGATACGACTTTTTTGTCGAAAGAGAAAAGATGCGCCATGAAATTTTCTACAAATTGCCGTTTAAAAAATTTTAATTTTCAAAAACTGATTTTCAAGTCATCAGGGGCCAACTCGAGCGGTCTGAAGCGGCTAGGCAAATTTTATGCGTGGTTATAGAATCCGGAGTCTCAATTGTATCTTTTTTTGGTCAAGGATTTAAGTATTTGGTTGAAAAATAGTTGCCTTTTTTGTTAAAATGAGCTATTTTTTGATTAAAATTGAAATCTTTTTATGCTAAAATATCAGCTATTACATTTTTCTTTGAGATTTCATTGTTTTTGTTGAAAATTAATTACTTAGTTGAAAGTGGATCTACTTTGCTTAAAATTTATTGTTTATATGAGGATCTATCATTTTAGTTTAAGAACCATTTTTTCAAAATTTAACTATTTTTATCAAAAATATTTTCTTTGTTGAATTTTTTTTGTGTGAAAATTTAATTAATCCATGTTTGGGTAAAAATGTATTTTCTTGGTCGAAAATTAATTTCTTTGATTTGATATTACTTTTAAATGCATGTATTTTCTTAGAAATTTATCTTTTTTGGTAAGAAATTAATCTTCTTTGATTAGAATTAATATTTTTGTTGTAAATGAATATTTTATTGTAGACTAGTTTTTAAAAAGAAAATTTAACTATCTACTTTTTTGCCAAAAACGTATCTTTTTTGATAGAAATTTAATCTTCTTAGCCGTAAATTCATACGTTTAGTTGAACATTTATTTTATTCTGTTAAAAATTAATTTTTAACTGTAAATTGAACTATTTTGTTGAAAATTGGTATTTTTTGTAGAAACGGTAGTCTCGTTAGCTGAAATTTAATATTTTTGTTAAAAATTCATTTATGTGGTTAAAAAAAATGTTTTGAGTTGATAAATAATCACTTTAGTTAAAAAGTTATTTCGTTAATTAAAAATCAATTTTTTGGCTCGAAGATTAATTGCTTTGGTTAAAAATGTAACTATTTTGTTGCAAATTCGTCTTTTCTAGATGAAAATTATCTTTTTTAACTGCAGATTTAACTACTTAATTTTTAGTTAAAAATTTATCTATTTTGATTCAGTTGAGAAATAAAAATGATTTCTGCATTACTTTAAACCAATTTTATGAAAAAATTGTTAATAACGAATAAAAATTTAAATAATAATACATTCAGAAACCAAGTGAATTATGAATTATGATGGTAGAAATTGTTTAAGGTGAAATAACCGTACATTGTTAACAAATAAAAATATGAAATAAAAAAATAATTGAAAAAATATATTTGATAGATTCTCTTCGAATTTCGTTTCTAATACGTATTTTTAATCCGTTGACTTACAAAATTATCAATTGTCGATTTTTTACATAAAATAAAATTCTAAAACCATTTTCATGAAATAAACAATAACTTTATAATTAAGACAATCGTTTTAAATAAAAGAAAACTTTTGAACTCGACAAAAACAATTTCTCTGAACCAAAAAAATTTCAAAAATAAAAAATTACGGAATTGACAAATTTCTTTTTTTTCTGTTAGAATAATATTTTAGTTCATTTGCGTTTTTTTTCTCCAGAATCTTCAAATTACGTTCCTTATACGTATTTATAATCTGTTGACTAAAACAAATAAATTGTTAGTTGCGATTTTTTACACGATAATATAAATATTTTTGTAGAAGATCTCGACTGCATTTTAAAATATCGGGATGACATATTTTTGCTGAATTTTTGTAGTATCGAATTTGGAAAAATACCGAAAAGATATAATTTTGCGAATCAGAAATTTAAAAAAATTAAAATTTCTGAAATTTCACAGTCCAGAAAGAAAATAGAATTAGCAAAAGTGCTTATTATTGAATTTTTTAAACCGGAATTTTCGAATTCCCGAAAAAAGTAAATTGCTTTAAAAAATTTAATAATTTTTTTCTGTTAGAATAATATTTTATTTGATGTAATCTATTTATTTGCAAGTGTAAAATTAAATCTTAGTTTTTGTATTTTATAGCTTAGCATTTTCGGGAATTTGAAAATTCGGCAATATAATATACTGAGGATTTTGAAAATTCGTCATTATTTTTTCATTATTTTTCCATATTTGATATTGTAAAAATTCTGGGAAAATGGTAAAATCCCTTCCTTATCAGATCGAGAAAAGCTTGAAGACATTCACATAAATAGTGGATAGTTGAATATTTAAATATTTAATTTTTTTTATTTATTTTTAATTTAAATTGTTTTTAATAAACAAAATACTGCTTGATACTCATAATTATATGTTTACTTAAATTGTTTAAACAAGTTATTCTTGTTCTCAGATTTTTTTTCATAATATACAGAAAGTCGCTATTTTAAAGTAAATTTCTAATTTTTTTCCTATTTTCAGTAAGTGCACTTTATCCTAATTCTTTAAACAATTTATTACAATTGATAATAATATTCTCCTGTAATAATATAAGAAATTGGGATTTCTTTTTATAAATTTTACATTATTGGGCTTTTGGTCTAAATTTAAGAACTTAAAATTGAAGCATTCATAAAAATCAAACAATTTTAAAATAAATTCCTTTGTTAGCTTATAATTTTTATATAACAAAACAGTAATGAATTATTTAATGATTTACATCCTTTAAAAAAATTGTAATTTATGTTGATATCGTTGAAAATTACAAAATTTTCAAATAACATTTTTAGAAACATTTAAATTAAAATTTTAAAGATTGTAATGGATTATATTGAAAGCCTTTTAAATTCCACAATTCCAAATTTGAAAGATTTTCCAATTAAATCAATTTAGTTGTAATTTGAAACCATAACCATGAAAAATTCGAATCTATTTGGTCCATAAATCTCTAGTTACAATCAGATACCGTTAAAAAGCTTCGGTTCATTTCGTTAACTATTTAAAGGAAATGGAAGAAGAAGACTGTTTCCAATTTCCTAATATAAATGAAAATCTCTACCAATTTCATTTCAGTATTTGGTTAGAAAATTAAAAATACATAACTTTTCTTAGAAAATGTATCAATTTCGGATTAGGGATCAAGGGGCTAATGTAACCATTTTCGCGATCAATGATTAAAAATTTTTTTTCTCGATTCTTTATGCATATCCCCCATAAATTTATTCGAATTCACAAAAAAGAAACCCTTTTTTTTTGTTTTGAAAAAAAATTATATTTAGAGGTGGCGAAAGACCCATTAAGTTTAGCACGTATTTCCCATAAGAAAAAAAAAACGTTTTTGTAAATTTCATTCAGAATCGTCAATATTATCTGGATCGAATTGAAACTTATTTTTTTCAAAATTAGCCATAATATATGAATGAAAAAATTTCAAATATTCATCAACCTATAGGGTCCTATAAAATTCCTATAGGGTCCTAAAAAAACCTATAAGTGAAAAAGTGGGGTTTGCCAGTTTTTGTCTCTAACTATAATTTTTTGCGGTATTTTTAATTCAAATTGTTTTTAATAACGAAATACTACTTTATACTGATAATTATAAGTTTACTTAAATTGTTTAAACATGTTATTATTGTTCTTAGATTTTTTCATAATATACAGAAAGTCGCGATTTTAAAGTTTCCTACTTTTTTTCCCAATTTTCAGTAAGTTTAAGGTGAAAGGTAATTATTTTAACAAACATAATCCTTAAAACAATTTAATATAATTGATAATAATATTCTCCTTCAATAATGTTGGAAATTGGGATTTTTTTCTACATTTGTTAATACATTGCCCACTTGTCACGTGAAGGGAATTATTATTTAATTTAATTTACCAAAAATTTGTGATTAAAAAAATTATTATTGTTTAAAGCTATCTTTTTCTATATTAGTTGTTTAAATTTATTATTATTATTAGCAATATTTAATTGTTAATTTCTGATGTTGATTTTTCTGTCTACTGGTCCAATCTATATTATTAGAATATTGATTATTCTTAAAATAGAGAGAATTTTTTTGAAATCTTAAGAGTAATAAATATTCTGCTAATATTGATTGAACCAGTATAGAGGAAAATTATAAAAAAAATTATTAATAAGTAATCATATTTTCTTTGTTTAATCGTAGAAAGTTGCGGCTTTTTCTAATTTTAAAAACTATTGGTCCATTTTTCTCTAAACAATTAATTAAATTTAGCAAAAATAATGGTTTAAACAAATTATTATTGTTTAGAAATATCTTTATATTAATGTCAAATGGTTGCGTTTTTTTATTTCATTTAATTTTAATTTTATTTTTATTTTAATTAATACAATTTAAAAAATAGTTGTTCAAACAATTGATTATTGTTCATAAGTATCTTCTTTCAGAAAAGTGCTAGACGTTTGAAATTTTTCTAAAATGTTAAACTTTTCTTTGCCTTTTTAGTTATGAATAAATAATAACTAAGCATTATAGAGAATCATATTTTAAACAATCTCTACGTTTTTTTGTTAAAACTAATATTTATTATATATTTCTACGTAAAATCAAAGAAAAAGCTCAAAATTTCAGAAAAATCCGCAAGTTTCTGGCACTACTCTGAGAAAAGATAGTTAGAAACAATAATAAATTGTCTAAACAATTCTGTTTGTTAACTTGCATTAATTATTACCTCACTTATTGAAAAGTGGACAAAAAGCTTGAGAGTTCAGAAAAAACCATAATTTTGTTGGCCCTTATCTGAGTGAAGGTAGTTATAATAAATAATAAATTGTTTAAACAACTGTTTGTTAACTTATATTATATATCACTTGCCTAAGTAAAAAGTGGCTAAGAAATTAAACATTTCAGAAAAAACCACAACTAGCATTAAAAAGAAGAATATATTTATAAAAAAATAATTATTTGTTTAAATAATTATTTTGGCTGAATTAAATAAATTATTAATTTTCGCCAAGTGACAAGTATAAAAACAGTTGAAATTTCAGGAAAAAACCCGCAAATTTCTAGTATTATTCAAATTGAATATTGTTAAAAATTATTTTTATTACCTTGAATTGATTACTACCTCATCCGTATAGAAAAGTAGACCAAAAGTCGAATTTTTTTAGAATAAAACTACAACCTTCTAGCATTCTTCTTAGAGGATATTATTATACATAAAAATAAATTGTTTAAATAATTTTTACGTTAAATTTAATTGATTATTGCTTTTATATAAATAAAAAGTTGAAAATTTGCGAAAAACTTTGATGAAGATGCTAAAAATAATAATAAATTTTGTATTTTGAGATTGGAAAATTTTAAACAGAGACACTAAACAAGAGATTCTTTTCCAATCTATAGGTTTTGCGTATAAATATCGTATGATTTATTTTAATTGAGTTGTGAATGTTACCTCAATTTTCATGGAAGAAATTTTGTTAATAGATTCTTATATGAATAAAATATTAAAAATTGAAATTAAATAAACAACAATTTTTTAATGTTAGAAATTTTTAGAAATGTATTATGTTTGGTTTATTTATTTTTAATGTTATTGATAATATAATAATCTAAATACATTGGTTAAGAATCAACAAAAAAAATTGTTTAAACAATTTATGTAAACAACTAATTAATTTTATAAAGTAGTATTTTACGTATTAAAAACAATTATCATTCAAAAAATCGTGATTAGCACCAGAAATTTACAAAACCCATTTATTCAATTAATGTTTTTTTTTTACCCTATAATGAAGCAGGGGGATGATATTTAAAACGTAATATTTTATTTGTATTTTGTGGCTAAATGTAAAGAGAAATTTGGATTTTCAACTGGATTCACCTTTGTCGATTCTAAATAAAAATTACAGAACCGTCTTTTTTTCTTATGGGACTTAAACTTCATGGGACTTGCGTCACCTCCCGAAATTGTCCTATTTTTATGTGAATTCGAACAAATTTCCGGCTGATGTGCAAGAAAAATTGTACAAACAAATTTTACCCCCCCCCCCTATTGGTGGAAGGGTTGCACAATAATAATGCAATTCGATCAAACTTTCGAATCGGGTCTCACAACCTTGGGTGAGCATATGGTCCATGGAGAACTTCGTCCATTGGTTTGGTAGAGTCGTAATCTGGTTATTTATCACAGGATGCGGCCCAGGGGTCGTGGAGACCTGCACGAGTAATCATCTTCACCAGATTTAAGCCAACGTGCGATTTTCTAAAGGAGCTTCCATTAAAGAGAAACTTAACAAAAAATTATAAAAGGAATATGCTGATAATGAAAGGTAAAAAAGAGTCTCTGCAAATGAAGATTTATTTCCCCCTATTTATTCTGACTAAATCCTCCAGAGTCCAGATTTACGAATACCGTCTCCAGGGTGGCCCCAAAGCTTCATTTTCAAAAAACCCTCAATTTTCCCAGATTCTTTCCGGACAATTTTTTATTTTATTAGTAACATGTTTAAAAAATTAAATTTTTAACAAAACAGTCGATTTATCAACTAAAAAAGATCAATTTTAAAGCCAAAGAAGATAAGTTTCTGCAAAATACTGAAGTTTTTAACAAAATATTTTCAATAAATATTTTCATATATTTTCAAACATTATCAATAAAATAGTTGAATTTTTAAACAAAAAAGATTAATTTTCAACCAAGAAACAGTTGCATTTTCAACAAAATATTTGAATCTTCGTACTCAAAATTCGAATCTTTGACAAACCAGTTGACTTTTCAACCATAAAAGATTAATTTGTAACAACAAACTTAGTTTCCAATCAAGATAGACAAATTTTGAACCAAATTGTTAAATTTTCAGGAATAAAAATTAATTTTTAACTCATCAGATGCATTTTCAATAAAATAGTTGAAGTTTGAAGCAATGCGAATGAATTTTCAACAAAATAGTTAAACTTAAAAAACAGTTCAATAGATAAATGCTCAATAGAAAATGTGATAGCATACATCTGAAGAAGAAAACAATTAAGTTTCTACCAAAATATATTAATTTCAAAACCAGAAAGACGAATTTTCAACCAAAAACATTAATTTGAGTTACATTTTTAGCAGAAAAATTTAATTTTCGAGAAAAAAAAAACAAATTTTGAACGAAATAGTCCATTTTTGAAACAAATAAATGATTTTGTAACTAAAATAATGGTTGAAAAAAAAAACAAAAAAATTAATTTTTATCAAATTATTTTAACTGTCAACCCAGAAATTGAATTTACCAAAAAAGTCAAATTTTCAACAAACAAAGTTTTTTTTTAGTTGAGAAAGAAAGAAAAGTTTATCAAAATTGTTGAACTTTTAGCCAAAGGCGTATTTTCTGTTAAAAAGTTAATTTTAAACTAAAAAATTGAATTTTCAACCAAATTGTTAAATTTTCAGCAATAAAAATTAATTGTTAACTGATCAGATGCATTTCCAACAAAATAGTTGAAGTTTGAAGCAGAGCGGACGAATTTTCAAAAAATCAGTTAAACTTTTTAAAAACAGTTTAATAGCTGAATGCTTAACCAATTAGTTGAATTTTCAAACATCAAAGATAAATTTTTAATAAAAAATGTGATAGCATACATCTGAACAAGAAAACAATTAAGTTTCTACCAAAATATATTAATTTTAGAACCAGAAAGACGAATTTTCAACCAAAAAGATTAATTAAAGTTACATTTTTCGCAGAAAAATTTAATTTTCGACAAAAGAAAACCAAATTTTGAACGAAATGGTCTATTTTTGAAACAAATAAATTAATTTTTGAATAAAATAATGTTTGAAAAAAAAGAAAAAAAAAAAAGAAATTTTTATCAAATTATTTCAACTGTTAACCGAGAAATTGAATTTACCAAAAAAGACGAATTTTCAACAAATAAAGTATTTTTGAGTTGAGAAAGAAATAAACGTTTATCTGAATTTCTGTACTTTTAGCCAAAGGCGTATTTACTGTTAAAAAGTTAATTTTAAACTAAAAAATTGAATTTTCAAAAAAATAGTGAAATTTTCTACTAAAGATATGAACTTTCAATAAACACATATTATTTAACAAAGAAGTTCAATTTTTATTCAAGTAGTTGAATTTTTATTAAAAAATATAAGTTTTTTACAAAATAGTTTAACTTTTAAACCAAAATGTTTAATTTTTATAAAAAAAATAATGAAATTTCTACAAAAACTAATCAATTTTTATACCAATAAGACGAATTAAAAAAAAATTTAATTTTCAACTAAGAAATATATCAATTCAATTTTCAACACCAGAATATAAACTTTTGAATAAGAGTTAATTTTCTACAATAATAGTTGACTATTTAATCCAAAAGGAACCTTCAATTAAACTATTTTTTTTTTAACAAAGAACAAAATTACCAAAAAAGATTAATTTTCAACCTAGCAGTTGCATTTTTATCAAAAAAATAAAAAGATGATGTTTCTAAGAAAACAGATTAATTTTTAAACCAACAGGAGGAATTAAAAAAAATATATTTTTTTAATTTTCGAAAGATTTCAATTGAATTTACAACAACAATATATACATTTTCAACCAACAGTTAACTTTTTACTGAAATATTGGATTTTTGAATCCAAAAAAAACGTTTCTTAAAAAAACAGTTGAATCTTAAACTAAAAATACAATTTTTTAACCAAAAATGGAGATGTCAGCTAAAAAAATGAATTTAAAACAAAAAAATCAATTTTTTAACAAAATAGTTAAATTTGTAACCAAACTTCAATTAAACTGAGTGTTTTATAACAAAAAAGTTTAACTTTAACTAAAGTAGTTGATATTTTAATTAAAAATATCAATTATTAACAAAATACTTAAATTTTTAACTTAAAAAATGTTGAATTTTCAACAAATATTATAATAGTTGATATTTCAGCAAAAAATATTTTTATTTTATAAAAAAAAAACGGTTGAATCTTCTATAAAATATTTCAGCCTGCAACCAGAGAAGATTAATTTTAAACCAAGCAGTTGAATTTTTATCCAAAAAATAAAAAAATAATGTTTCTAATTAAACAGATTAATTTTTAAACCAACAAGACGAATTTAAATATATATATATTTTTTAATTTTCGAAACATTTAATTGAACTTACAACAACAATTTATAAATTTCCAACTAACAGTTAACTTTCTACTGCAATACTGGATTTTTGAATCCAAAAAGACGTTTCTAAAAAAAAACAGTTAAATTTTAATCCAAAAAGATCAATTTTGAATAAAAAATGGAAAAGTAATATTTTCAGTTGAAAAAAAGTAATTTTATAAAAAAAAAGAATTTTTAACAAAATAATTCAAGTTTCAACCAAAGAGATGAACTTTCAACTAAACTAATTTTTTTAAAACAAAGAACAAAATTACCAAAGAAGATTAATTTTCAACCAAACAGTTGCATTTTTATCCAAAAAATAGAAAGATGATGTTTTGAACAGAACAGATTAATTTTCAAACCAACAAGACGAATTTAAAAAATATATATATATTTTTTATTTCTCGAAAGATTTCAATTGAACTTACAACAATATATGAATTTTCAACTAATAGTTTAACTTTGTGCTGAAATACTAGATTTCTGAATCGAGAAAGACATTTCTTAAAAGAAAGTTGAATTTTGAACTAAAAATACAA
>JAAAKG020144997.1:0-10985 GCA_010014905.2 Druon quercuslanigerum
ATATTAAAAATTGAAATTAAATAAATAACAATATTTTAATGTTAGAAATTTTTAGAAATGTATTATGTTTGGATTATAAGTTTTCAATATTGTTGATAATATAATAATCTAAATACATTGGTTCTGAATCAAACAAAAAATAAATAAAATTCTTCGTGAAAAAAGTCATATTTCTGATTAAAAAAATGTACCTTTTGATCAAATTAATTTTTTTTGTCAGAAATTGAAATTTTTTAATAGAAAATTCATCCTTTTGGACTGATAAATTAAAATTCTTTGGTAAAAAATTCATCATTCTTATGAAAAAATGAATTTTTGGATCAAATTAATCTGTTTCATCAAAAATTAAACTTTTTTAAATAGAAAATTCGTCTTTATGGATTGAAAATTCATCTTTTTGGACAATAAGTTATATTTCTTATTTAAAAATAAATTTTTTGTTAAAATTTATCTTTTTTGTCAGAAATGTAATTGTTATGAATAGAATATCTGTAGTTTTTTACTGAAAGTTCATCTTTTTTATTTAAAAAGAACTTTCTTCTGAAAAATTAAAATGTCTTCGAAAAGGATTCGCTTGTTTGGCGTGAAAATTCATCTTTGGAAGTTAAAAGTTCAACTATTTTGCTAAATAAGTCATCTTTTTTTTTAAAAATGATGTTTTTCATTGAAAGTTAACTTTTTTTTTGAAATTCTTCCCTTTTGACTAAAAATTCATCTTTCTTATTTATAAATTATTTTTTGTTAAAAATTCAACTGAAACTGAAAAAGATAAGTATTTTTAGCTTTAAAGTTCAACTATTTGGATGAAATTTTTTTTTGAAAATTCAACAGGCTTCTAAAAAAATCTTCTTCCTGACTTAAAAATTTTTCAAATAGTATTATTGTACTCTTAGCATTTATATTTTATATTATATTATTATTATATTTTTGGGTTGAAAAGTGTACTGTTTGGTTGAAAATTCATATTATTATTTTGTAAAATGCCATATTTTTTTCGTAGAAAATTAAACAGTTTCGTTAAAAATTCAACTATTTCATATAAAATTAACTTTTTTTGTGAAAAAGTAATCCTTTTTTATTTAAAATTAATCGCGTTTTTTTTTTATTTCGTCTTTTTTAGCTTGATAATTCATTTAGTGTCGTATAAAATTCAAATATTTGGATTAAAATCAACTTTTTGTTTAAACACCATATTTTGGTGTTTAAAATTTAACTGAAATCTTTTTTGGTTAAAAATTAATCTATTTTTCTGAAAATTCATCTTTTGATGGATATTCAAATTTTGATAGAAATTCAAATTTTGATAGAAATTTAATCCTTTTTGATAATTAACAATTTTTTGTTGAACATTCATCTCGTTTGGTTGAATTAAATTGTTTTTTTTTATTAAAAATAATAATATTATAACGCATTTCTAACTAGCCTTTCCATTTTATGTATTGTTTCCTTTTTTTAAATTAAAATTAATACTCATGTATGGTTAATGCAATTAGGTAAAAAAATTATACAATATTATTAACTTCTGGCTTTCTGGGTTTCAAGTTCACAAAAACTTTAATCAGGCTGCATGGGATTCAAAATTGGACTATTTTGTACCAAATTCCTTTTGTCTTGGTTGATAATTAATGATTTTGACTGAAAATTGAATTATTCCATTTTTGAATCAAAGTTTCTCTTTTTGAGTTGAAAACTCAAGGATTTGCTTGAAAATTCTGAGAAATGTCAGGGAATTTCGAATTTGGGATTTTTCATCAATGCTCAATTATAAGTTCTGTAATTTAAAATTTTTTAAATTTAAAAGCCTTCTAAACTTTGTTCCTTAACAAGCCTTTAAAGAAGAATTCAACTTCGAAATTGTATTCCTTATTCAAATTTAAATAACTCTAAATATATTCTTTTCAAATTGAAATATGAGGTTATAAATCTTGACGCTTACAATTTGGAGCAAGAATTTTTTTTTTAGAAAATAAACTGAAGCATCTTCTATACATTTAAGTAAAAAATATAGGAATTATATAAATTTTACTGAATAAAAATTAGGTAAAGTTTTGAATTTTTTTTCATTTATCGGTATTATGATGAAAAATTTGAACTCACTCAAGTTTTATATCACAATTTGAAAGATGTTTTTTAAAAAAGAAATTTAGGAGAAATCAATTAGTCAATTTTTTTTGGAAATTTTTAAAATATTTATTACAAATACTTTTTAATCATTTCAAATATTTTTAAGTTAATATCACATGAAATCACGCAATGTTTAATAAGATCGATTTAAAATTTGTTTCGAAAACTTTAAAAATAAATAATTCTAAATATGTTAATACTTAATCACTTTTCAAAATTTCCAAAATTTTCAACAAAAAATTTTTAAGTTTTCAAAATTTTCAAATTTGTGCTCTTTTAAATCGAATGTTCTAATACTTGAACAGACGTACACTTTGGAATAATGCTTAATAAATTATTTCCAATTTTCAACCAAAAAGGACGCTTTTTCAACAAAATAAATAAATTTTTAATAAAAAAGTTGAAAGTTTTTATATAAAAAAGATCGACTTGCAATGAAAAATACAACAGTTAAATTTTTATTATAAAAAGTTAATTTTTAGCAACAAAAAAATTCTACAAAACAGTTGAATTTTCAATAAAAAAAGTTACTTTTCAACTAAACAGTGAAAATTTAAACCAAATTGTTGAAGTTTGATTTGAAAAATTAGTTTTTAACCAAACAAATTCAACTTTGAACAAAGTGGTTGAATTCTCAAAATATTAATCATTACATTTTCAGCCTAAAATGTAATAATTAATATTTCAACTACAAAAGAATTAAATTCTATATTTAGAACAGTTAATTTGAGTAGCACGAACGCAGTTTTAACATTTTCAGTCAAATAATTAAAAATTTTAACAAAATAGTAAAATTTTGCACCGACGAAATTAATGCTTAACTAAATAAATAATAATAAATAATCTTTAAATAAAAAATAAAAAAATCGTTCAGCTATAAATTTGAATTTTCTACCAAATTTTTAAACTTTTGTGTTTTAGTAATTTTAATACGTCAATATCTTAAGCATATATTCAACAAAGAACATTTTTATTTTTAAATGTTTTCTGAATTGAAAGAAGGCCATTTTTGATTTATAACAGATTTATATTTTTTTTATTTTTGATTTATTTCGATTTATATTTGATTTTTGATTTGTATTTTTTTGATTAAGTTTAAAGGGAGGACATTTTTATTTTAATTATGTAAGGAATGGAAATTTGAATTTTTTATTTTAAAACTTTGTACTGCTAAGCTTGAAATTTTTTCTCGATGGCCGGAAAAGCTTGTAGTAAAATGGGAAAAAACGTGAATAAATTTTGTTGCCTATATCCAAAATTTAGATAAAAAAATCTTATGAATTTTTTGACATTTTATAAAATTTATTTATTTATAATTTTATAAAATCGAATAAAATACGAAACTACAGAAGGAATGAAAGGCAATAAAATCAACAGGCCATAAAACGGTTTTACAATCCAAACATTTGTTCTCACTGAACGTTTGTCTCGAAATTTTTAACGAGCAGCATATTGTTGCTGGAATAGTAATAACTCCGGCAATAAATCTGTGTTAAAAGTAGCGTAAAACCTTGCTGTCCAAACTCAGCGCATCCTGGTCTCTTTGAGATTAACCTTTCTTTAAAAATTGAATTTAAAATTCGCAGTCTTAGAAAGTAAGATAAATCTACGAGTACTTTAAACGTGCACAAAAAAGTTACAAAGTTTATAATGAATATTTAAAAAAATAAAAAATCCCGCAAAAGAAAATAACTTGTCGATTTTTTCAAAACGTAGATAAAATAATAAAGTTTGACCAGCGTAATTCGCTTGTAATGCGAAGGTGATCTAGAATAATCAACTTGTTTTCCAAAATAATCCACTTGTAATCCAAATAATTCTAAGAAATTCCGGTAATCTAAGTAATCCACTTTTAATTTTTAATTCAGATAAATTCAATCTTAATCCGAATAATTCGGAGAAATTCAGGTAATACAAGTAATCCCCTTTTAATCCAATCTAATCCATGGTAATCCACTTTTAATCCAAGTAATTTATTAATTATAAGGATTTAATTGTAATCCAGAGTAATCCAGGTAAGTCGGAGTAATTTATATAGGTAATCCAAAATATTTTTAAATACTTTGTGGACAATTTTTTTTATTGTTGTTGAAAATTAATTTTATTAGTCGAAAATTTAACTGTTCAATTTTTGGTTTAAAATGAATCTATTTTAGTTGAAAGTGCACGCATTTTGTTGAAAAATGGTCCTTTTCGGTACAAATTTAATTTTGGTTGAAAATTAAACTATTAGGTGAAAAATTAATTTACTTAATTTATTTAAATTTATTTAAATTTTAAAAGTCATTTTTTTGGTTAAAAATTCGTCTTTGTAGGTTAAAAAGTCATCTTTATTGGTACAAAATAATTTTTTTCTTGAATATTTAAATATATTGTTGAATTTTATTTTGTTATGCCCGAAAATGATTTTTTTAGCTGAAATGTTAACTATTCTTATTTTAGTTAAAAATGTATTTTTTTTAGTTGAAAATCTATAACAAGTTGATTAAAAGATGAACTACTTTCTAAAAAAATCAGTTTACATTATGGTCGTAAACATTCCAAGCGATTAAGTCACAGCGATCTGCCGAATTCGAGTAGAGGTCATTTTTTTAAACATTTTTTTATTCTCCAAACATTGTAATTATTTAAACAACTGCCATAAATGGATATTTTTTAAAGATTACGTTCAATTTATTATGTTGCTCTGTCAATTTACAAGAACTATGACTTATTTAAACTATTTCCAATAAAAAATTGAGAGATTCGCCTTTTTTCTACGAGCCAATTGGTTTATTCAATGAAAAATTAATTTACTCAATTTATTTGAATTAAAAAAGTCATTTTTTTGGTTCAAAGCTCGTCTTTTTAGGTTAAAAGTTCAACTTTATTGGTACAAAATAATTTTTTATCTTGAATATTTGAATATATTGTTGACATTTTGGTTTATGCCCAAAAATGATTTTTTTAAACTGAAATGTTAACTATTCCTATTTTAGTTAAAAATGTATCTTTTTTAGTTGAAAATCTATAAAAAATTTGTTAAAAGAAGAACTACTTTCTTAAAAAATCAGTTTACATTATGGACGTAAACATTCCAAGCAATTAGGTCACAGCGATCTGCCGAATTCGAGTAGAGCTCTTTTTTTTTAAACATTGATTTATTCTTCAAACACTGCAATTATTTTAACAATTGCAATAAATGGATATTTCTTGAAGATTACGATCAATTTATTATGTTACTTTGTCAATTTACAAAAACTATTAATTATTTAAACTATTTTCAATAAAAAATTGAGAGATTCGCCTTTTTTCTACGAGTCAATTTGTTTATTCAATGAAAAATTAATTTACTTAGTTTATTTAAATAAAAAAAGGCATTTTTTTGATTCAAAATTCGTCTTTCTAGGTTAAATTTTCACTTTATTGGTACAAAATAATTTTTTTTCTTGAATATGTAAATATATTGTTGACATTTTTTTTGTTACGTCCGAAATTGATTGTTTTTTACCTGAAATGTTAACTATTCCTATTTTAGTTAAAAATGTATCTTTTTTAGTTGAAAATCTATAACTACTTGATCAGTTTACATTATGGATGTAAACATTATAAGCGATTAAGTCACAGCCATCTGCAAAATTCGAGTAGAGCTCATTTTTGTTTAACATTGATTTATTCTTCAAACATTGTAATTATTTAAACAATTGCCATAAATGGATATTTTTTAAATATTAGGTTCAATTTATTATGTTGCTTTGTCAATTTGCAAGAACTATTAATTAGTTAAACTATTTCCAATAAAAAATTAAGAGATTCGCTTTTTTCTATACGCGTCAATTTGTTCATTCAATGAAAAATTAATTTAATTAATTTATCTAAATTATAAAAGTCATTTTTTTGGTTCAAAATTCGTCTTTCTAGGTTAAAAATGCAACTTTATTGGTACAAAATAATTTTTTTTCTTGAATCTGTAAATATATTGTTGACATTTTTTTTTGTTATGTCCGAAATTGATTTTTTCTTTACCTGAAACATTAACTATTCCTATTTTAGTAAAAAATGTATCTTTTTTAGTTTAAAATCTATAAAAAATTGATTAAAAGATGAAATACTTTCTTAAAAAATCAGTTTTCACAGCGAAGAATCTTGATTTTAGCTGAATACGGTTTGCTTGAAAATTTCACTATTTTCTTAAAAATTTATTTATTTGGATAAAAATTAATTTTTTGAACTGAAAATTTAAGTATTTCATTTTTGCTCAAAGTTTTTCTCAAACCTTTTATTCAACTAAAAAAATATCTTCTTAATTGAAATTTCAAGGATTTAGTTAAAAATTAATTTATTTTATTGAAAATTCGTCTCTTTTATTCCCTTGTCTTTTTTAAAAAAAGCAACTTTTAATATAAAAAACTCGAACAGAGAAAAAATGTTATAAAAGAACGCCGTTACTATTTTTTTTAGATCAAGTTTATATTGAGTAACTCTAGGATATGTTTTTATTCTTAAAAATCTATTTTTTTATATCTTTCTAGGATTAAAAAAAGCATTTGAGCGTAATGGATAAAAATTTCGGGTTTTTAAAGAAATCTCTAATCATATGTCAATTAATCATTAATTGATAAGATAATAATTATTAAATAGGTGATTTTTAAAATTATAAATAATTATTCATTTTTCTAAAAGCTTGAAATTATAAGCAGATATAAATAGTAAGATTTTTGAAGAATAAAAAACTATATTTGGAAAATTTAAATTAATCTTTATTTTCTCTTATTTGTTTATTAAAAATCCAGAAACTCCCCGTTTTTACCATTTTATATAAAAAAAATCAAGCTAAAAAACAAAGTGAAATTAAGGTATATTAAAAGGGTATATTTTTTGAACTATAACGGGATAACGAGAAGAAAAATTGCAGTAAAAATATAAAAAATAGGAGTTTTTAGGAAAAATTTCTATGCGTTTCAAATTTATTTTAATTTTAATCATTTCTTGAGTTCATCAGGAACTTAGGAAATGGTCTGCCAGGAGTATTAATCTAAAAAAATCATGGTGAATAGAAATCTCTAACTATTGGAAAAGACGAATAATTTTTAATTGCCTATAGAAGTCCAAAAACTCAATTTTTTCAATTTTCTTTTTATAAATCATTTTTCGACTTTAATGCACTTTTTAACTTACAATTAAACATTTTTTGCTTATATTTTGAAATAATCGCATAGCGTTTTCACTTTTTAAAAAACCTTTTTTGACAGCCCTAATAAGTATATAACTTTATTATATCCTGACATTCTTTTTCCCACAAAATACTGATAATTTCTATTTTAAATAATTACAAAACTTTCCATTTTGCAAGAATTTGAATCGCAATTACAGATGCGCATTTACTTCAGTGATAAAAAATCCCGGCGATTTCCAGATGTTTGAATAGAAGATCACAGTTGTTGTAAACATTGCAGATGGAGATGAAAATTTAAAAATAGAGATAAGACTTTTCTCGCGATAATTTCGATTTTTATTCAATTTACATTTTTAAATTTAGAAACGAATTATTTTTCGTCTATTAATAAATACAATTTATGTTCTAGTTTATGAATAGTTTACTATTTTACTCGAAATTTAAACAAAAGTTTTTTCAAGAAAATATATTTTAGAAAAAGGATTCATAAAGATATATTTATAAATTGAATTTATTATTAAAAAGAGGTTTAAAATAAATATTTGTGATTTTAATAAATACATTTCGAAATATTAATTAAAGCTAGATGATTGATCTAATTTTATGGAATTTTACAATTGCGTGCCAAACGACGAACTGACCTGGGTTGTCGGGTTAACACGTGACACAGTGACGCACTCGAATGAGAAACTTGACCACCCACTCACAGATGCACGATAAAAAGATTACGTTAGGTGATTAAAAGAAACATATTTCCTGATGCATGTTAAGCAAAAATTATACTTATGGACTTGAACTCTATTAATAAAAATATTATTATTTATAAAAAATATTATTTATAAAAAAAATTTATCAATTTTTCTACTGTATTTTTTTAGTACAGAGCATTAAGTTGCTTAAAGTGTTTTTCTAACTAGGCTAGAAACAAATAATTTGAAAAACAAAGAAATGAGAGGGAATTTTATGTAGACTGAAAATGAAGTTTAGTTCATTATTTTTTTTGAAAATTACAAAAATATCTAAAAAAGACCTTTTTTAGGATAAAATATCCAACTGTTTTATTGGCTACCCGTTTTTTGTGTAGAACATTAATCTATACTTTGATAGAAATTGTATTCTTGTGCTAAGAAAATTGAATTTTTTGATGATGACTCATCATTTTAGTTAAAAAAGCTTTTCTATTTTTCGAAAATAAAATATTTTCTTCAAATTTTGTTGTTGAAAGTTTATTGGTTTAACAAAATAAACTTTTTTTATTGATCAAAATTGAACTATCCTATATTTGAAAGTTGGTTGAGTAACGGGCGCAACGCGGTGCTATTACCCATGCATTGATAGAAACCCGCGTCCAGGCACGTTCGAGAGATCTGTTTACATTATGGATGTAAACAACAGCGATCTGCCGAATTCGAATAGAGCGGAATAGAGCTCATTTGTGTTCTTTTTTTAAACATTGATTTAATCTTCCAACATTGCAATTATTTTTAAAATTTCCATAAATGGATATTATTTAAAGATTACATTCAATTTATTATGCTGTTTTGAAAATTTACAAGAACTATTAATTATTTAAACAATTTCGATGGAAAAATTGAGTTTTTCTTTTTATCTAAGAGTCATTTTGTTTACGGAATCAACTGAGAATGACTATGCAGCCAATTTTTTCTTTGATGTTATGCAAATTTCCTAGAATATTAATTATTCAAACCATTTCAATTAAAAAATTAAGAGTTTTTCTTTTTTTCTACGAGTAAATTTGTTTACGGAGTTAACTAAGAATGACGATTCAATGACTTATGTCTTCGTTGCTTTGTAAAATTACAATAACTATTAATTATTTAAATAATTTCGATTAAAAATTAAGAGTTTCTCTTTTTTCTACAAATTAATTTGTTTCTGGAGTCAACTAAGAATGACTATTCAATCAATTTGTTCCTTGATGCTTTGCAAAATTCACTAGAATATTAATTATTTAAACAATTTAGATTAAAAAATTAAGTGCTTGCTTTTTTTCTACGGGTCAATTTATTTTCGAAGTCATTTAATTTTCAATTTAAATGCCTTTTTTCTAAAAATAACCGTTTTGATGATTTTTTTTCTCTAATTCTTTGCAAATTTACTAGAATATTAAAGTAGAGGGTCCAGTAATCGTAACCTTAGTCCCAGTAATCGTAACCTTAGTCCCAGTAATCGTGATGCCGATTTTCTTGGTTTTTATTTAATTTCAATGAATGTAATTTCCATTTACTTTTATTAAAGGTTAAAAATAGGTTAGTTTCATAATTAAATGTTTTTTTTAACAAACATTTGCAATTAAAAATAAAAAGTTTGGTTTTCTTTCTACGAGTCAATTTGTTTAAAGAGTCAACTATAAGAATGACTATTCAATAAACTTTTGCTGTTGCTTTGTAAATTTACAAAAACTGGTACTTATTTAAACAATTGAGATTAAAAAATTAAGACGATGACCTTTTTTCAACGAGTCAATTTGTTCACCATTTGAGGATTTTAAACAAATTTATTTTTGTAAGAAAATGTATGTACTATATATTTAATAAAAATTAAAAAAGAATTAAAATTTTATAATGGTAGCAAATTTTATTTTCATTTATTTCAGTACTTTCTTCTTTTTATTCACTTCTTTAAGTAATTTATAATAATCACTTCAATTGAATATTTTGCTTCATGAATATTTTCTGCTGTTATATATTTATATATATTTCTGTTATATATTTTTTGGTTTGAAAATTGAAGTCTTAAATTAAAAATTCTTGTTTTTTCATACAAAATTATAATTTTTTGTCAGAAAATGTAGTAAAATAAATTAATCATTACATTCTTTGTCGAAAGCTGACATTTTTTTGTAGAAAATTAATCTCTTCTCTGGTGTAAAAGTAATTACATTAGTTAAAACTTCATCGTTTTGTTTAAAAATTAGTTTTGATCGATAAAGTAAAATTTAAAAAAAATTATTTTACTAAAAATTTAAGTTCATTTTTTTAATTTATCTTCATAACTGTACATTTAACTATTCTACTTCTAATTGAAATTTGATCTTTTTTAGTTAAAAATTAAACTATTTGCCTAAAAATTAATTTTTGTCGGAAAAAAATTCATATTTACAGGTGAAAATTCATTTCTTTAACTGACAATTTATCAGCTTGGTTGAAAATTGAATTATTTCGCTCAACTTTTTTTTTGTTTGGTTAAAAATGTACATATGTTGTTAAAAATGTACTATTTTGTTGTTAAAAACTTATTTCTGTAAATGAAAATTTTAATATTATATTTTTGGTTGAAGATTTATATCTTTTAGGTAAAAATTAATTTATTTTTTTAAATATTTTTTACTTTTTTTATAGAAATCACACTTTTACGGTTAAAATGGAACTGTTTTGTTACAAATTAATTTTTTAGTTGAGTCTCCATCATTTTAGTTAAAATTTAATTTCTTTTGTTGAAAATTTAACCACTCTGTTCAAAATTTGTTGTTTTTTGTCGAAAATTTACTTTTCTCTGCTAAAAATTTAACTATTCTATTTTTTGTTGAAAATTAATTTTTTTGGTTAAAAATTTATTTATTTTTGTGAAAATTCGTTTCTTCGTGGTTGAAAATTTTCTTTTCTAACTGAAAATTTAACTATTCTTTTTTAAGATTTATCTTTTATTTTATTTTATTATTATTATCATTATTATTATTATTATA
>JAAAKG020144998.1:0-10984 GCA_010014905.2 Druon quercuslanigerum
CTCGACTTCTACAGCTCTTGCTGTAAAATTTTACTTTGCAACCTTAGCATCCTTTTCTCGTGGCACGTCACATATGTGTTTAATTAATATTTAAGACAAAATCGTAATTTTTATTCAGTTTTTATTAATAATAGCTCTAAAGCTTTTTAAATTATTATTTTTTATTATTGTTTTAAATTCTATTTGTTCCTATTTCTATTTGTAAATGACTAACTGCACGCCTACGTATATTTCTTCTGAAAAACTATAATCTTTATAAAAAGCTAACCAATAGAAATGCGTAGAATCTTTAAGTAATAAAATATTTTTGATGTAATAAATTTATGCAGAAAATATGTTTTCGTACTTTGCCGCAGAGTTTTCTCTTTAAAAATTAAAGAAATATAGCTGTGGGTCTATTTTCCTTGACTTAAGAATTTCATATAAAAACGTGATTCATGTCAGAGTTCCATCAAAAAGTAAGATGTCCGGCGGACCAGACTAGTCTATTCGTATGTATTTTGGGTGGCGCAATATGAATCCGAAGTCGAAATGCCGCAGATAAGTCCTATTTTCTTTCTCACCTTGACAAACATTTGTTTCGTACTTTTTATAGCACCACAAGAAAACTATGAGTTCCTATGGACCAGGCTAGTATATTCTTACGTATTTTTTATCGGTGAATCCGAGTTCGAAGTTAGCTCATGTTCCCTTACTAACCGCGAAAAATGCACGAAAAAATTTTTTTTTGACAATCGGAAGTTATGAGGATAGGAAGAAAACAAGAGATTACTTCGGAATTTTAACTTTAAATTCTTATTTACAATTCTAAATACGTAAGTATTGACTAAACTGGCACGTCCGAACACCTAGTTTTTTTTGTCGGGATTTGATATGTACGAAAACAGTGTTTCTGTGGCCACAAAATTGACAGATTAGAGAGAACAAGAGCTATCTCCGGAATTCCGACTTCAAATTCGGATTTAGTGACCCAAAAGTCGTAAGAATTTACTAGTCTGGTTCGCCGGAACTCCTGCGTTTTTTGTGAGGCTGTGAAATGTACGACAAACAGTGTTTATTAAAGTTAGAAAGAAAACAAAATCTAAGTTCGGCATTCCGACTTTGAACTCGGACATCCTCCTTTTTTGTATGAGCTGTATTTTTATTGACTGTGTGTCAACGACATCCTTAAGATTCATGTTGTCATTAAAAAGATGCCCTACAATTTTTTTAAATAACTTTTGTAATGTCTGAAATACAAGAAATACCATAAACAATTTTCCATGTAAAGAAATATCTATATTTATCAACTTACTTACTTACTTTAAAAAAATTAGATACGAATAAGTCGTAAAGAACATTTACATTGATAAAATAAGTCAGAACTCACTAAAGTTCAAGTGCGAAATTTTTATTTCTTAAGGAAAGAGTTTGAAAACAATATGCAACATTGTATTAAATGACGAGAAAATTGAACAAGTTGATAATTTCGTATACCTTGGTAGCTTATTTACTAGGGACGGTAAAATAAATGAGGAGTTAGATAGACGCATAAGCGATGGTAAGAAAGTTATCGGAAGAGCAGGCCCCTTTATCAAAAGTAAAAATATATCAAATAAGGCTAAAATGGCAATACATAATTCTATATTTGTACCGACTGTACTATACGGCAGCGAAACATGGATCTATCAAGAAATAGGTAAGAGTAAACTTAACACGATTGACATGAGATTCTTGCGCATAATATGTGGGAAAACTCTGATGGACAAAGTGACCAATGAGATCGGTTAAGATGGTTTGGGCATGTTGAGAGAATGAAGGATGAACGACTAACGAAACAAGTGTGTCAAGGTAAAGTAAATGGCAGAGTGCTCAGAGGCAGACCGCGGAAAGAATGGTTAGAATCTGTGAATGAGACCCTAGTTAGAAGGGACATAAGAAGCCATAGAAACACGAGAGCCTGCATGAAAAAATGCATAGACATTAAAGAAGCTAGAGAAGTATGCCAGTACAGAAAAGTATATCGGGACAAAGTTAATAGGAAGAATATCATTAGGGTGAATGACGCCTGAAACAAAAGACCTTGGATACTAATGGACCCAAGTGGGGAACCTCACATGAAGACTTTGTGAGGATCTTCACTTGGGTGATTGCTACTGAGATTGAGCCGCAGCCTGGGTCGAAGCAGTGTTGCGGAATGAGCGTATTATTTAAATAAATAACACGAGAATTCTATATCAATCTTACTTACACTACTCCCTTCCCCACCGAGAGAGTCACGCCTAGCCCGAAAGGGAAACGTCTTAATGGTGTAATAATAATAATAATAACATACTTGGAGTCCTTGAGTTTAAATATAACCTCGAAATAAAAAAATAAAAAAATAGCGAACTCAATATGGCAGACAAAATGACTTTAAAAAATCATAATTTTTTACTGGTGCAGTAGTAATATTATTCATGTATTATATATTAAAAACTCTGGAATAAAATCAAAATATTTTAATTTCAGATGGAGCTTACAATTGCCCAAAGGATGATGGTCAATTTGAAGATTCGAGGCAATGTGATAAATTTTACGAGTGTGTAGATGGAGTTCCCAAGGAGAAATATTGTCCTGATGGACTCGTCTTTGATCCGTTGAATCGAAAAATCAATAAGTGTGATCACGTTTTTAACGTCGATTGTGGCGACAGACTCGAGCTACGTAAGGCTGGTTATTTAACCTAAAAAGTTTCTTTTTTTTTGCTTTCAAGAAAAAAGTAACGTAAATTGCAACATTTTAAAATATGTTTGCTTTAATGAAAGTTGAAATGATGTATAGATTCTGAATGGAATTTTTTCTTTCATTTTATAATTTATATTATTTTCAGAGCCACCTCAGCCCTCGAAAAATTGCCCCAGACGTAATGGTTTTTTCGCCCATCCAGATCCAGCTGTTTGTAATGTATTTTTCAATTGTATTGATGGAGAATCAATTTCTATAACTTGCACAACTGGTCTTCATTTTGATGAATACAGTGGAACTTGTGTCTGGCCTGACAGTGCGGGACGTCAGGTATGTTCTAGGACAATAAATCACTTTTTTATATTGAATAAAAAATTAAAATACTTTTTTTATTAATATAACTTTAGAAATCTAAAAATTCGATTTTATTTTTGATGATAATACTTAATTAATTAAAAAATCAGCAACATTAATAAATAAAGAGTACTTTAATTCGAACATACGTTTTTAGGGCTGCGGAGCTGTAGACAAAAAACTTAAAGACGGTTTCGAATGTCCAAAAGACAACCCACTCGATACAAGAGGTATGACTGTAGATCATCCTAAATTTGCTCATCCTGAAGACTGTCAAAAATTCTATGTTTGCTTGAATGGAGTAACACCACGTGAACAAGGTTGCAGTGAAGGAACCGTGTACAATGAGGAAATCCAGAGGTGTGATGCACCTGAAAATGTTCGTGGCTGGTAAGTCAAACTTTATTTCAGTTCTTTAAATATTTATGTTTGCTCTAAAGATCAGTTTTTTAGATGTATATTTAAAAATTAGATACAAATAATAAGAATAGCATACAAATATTAAATTGTCTTTTATATTTCAGACATCTGTAAACTGAATTTTTCAATTGAGAATCTGCATTTGAATTCCAAAAAATGTTATCCATTTTTCATAAGTATTAATATTGTGTTTTTTTTTCAGTGAGGACTGGTATAAAGACGATGGCAAAAAACCTTGATGGCATTCTCAAGACTCAAATGTCCCGCATCGGGATTCCAATGCCACCCTCCTCGTACCTTAAATATCGTTTAGGTTAAATGTAAAAACGAATTAGGTCTTGTACATTTTTATAATAAACTACTTTTACAGAGAATGTTCTATCAATGAAAGGAGAATATCTCAGTGCAACAAATCGTAAGAACTGAAAAACTGACCGATAATTTGAATATATGAAATTATATTGGAAATAGTTATACGTTACCAAGAAAATTTAAACTTTTATCAGAGTAATTAGTGAAAAGAATTTCTGATTCGGTAGAAGTAAAATAGTTAAAAAAAATAATTATTAATATTGAATAAAAGAGAAAACTCATTTTTTAAAATGAATTGCTGCAGTTCTGGTAGGTTAGCGGTTCGATTATTTAAGTCGATGTACTTTTGATTTATTTCTAGAGCTTTCTATAGAACTTTTTTTAAGATCAGAGAGTTAAATCAAAGATCAATTTCTCCATTGAGACCTTGGCTCTTGCCATGAGCAGCCATGCAAATCGCTAATAGCTTTCTCCTTGGACTTCGTGTAATGCCGACAAATGATTTTCTCATTTTTTTTGGCTTAGATCACTTTCTTGCGTGGATTGATCTTGAGAAAATAAATTATACCCAATCAGTTCTGCTTTCTTCATTTCGAATACCTATACATAAATTTCAGTAATTTCATGATACTTACTAATTATGATTTAATACTCAAGAAACTTACTCTAAAAAGGGTAAAATAAAACTTTTATATGAAAGAAAATTCAAAATGTATGTTCAGCATGAGCAAATTCTTCGATGATTTATAAACATTATTGTTTATAAAATTGACAAATATCCTAGGTGCGAATTGACTTCCGGCCCACGGTCGGCCCAACCGTCGGACGGTCGGTCCAACTTTGTGCGCCACTGGTCGGGCCCACCACCTTAATGATAACGGTCAACCGCCTTTCGCTTCTCCACGTCGGTCCGACATTTAATCCAATACACCGGGTGATTTTTTTAACTTTAAAGTTTCAAATATCTCGAAAAATAGGCACTCTATGAAAAAATATCATAAATCAAAATTTAATTGCCCCACACCGCCCCCTGGGGTTAGGGTAGGGGCAAGTTCGAAATCTTAAATGGGAGCCCCTCTTTTTTGTTGCATATTCGGACTCTTTGGATAAAAATGTGTATAATTTGTCTCAAACATTTTTCTCGTTTGGAATTTTTTTTTACATTTTTTTTCGAACTTGCCCCCACCCTTACCCCCAGGGGGCGGCGTGGGGGAAAAGATTTTAAAATCAGTGTATGTACTCTTCAGAGTGATTAAATTTTGAATTATAACATTTTTTCATAAAGTGCCTATTTTTCTAGAAATTTGTAAGTTTCAAGTTAAAAAATCACCTAGTATATGGGCCAGTTATTAAGATGATGTTGGCCTAACCTTTTACAACAATAAATTAAAAAAACGATTTACAGCATTTAAAAATTGAAACTATTTAATTAATTAATTTAATTTTTAACAACAATAATGTTTTTTACGTTTTTTTAAAAATTATTATTATATAATCTTCATTTTTTATCACTATTAAATACATAATTGGCACACGCAGTTACATTAACAAGTAATCGCACTCTTAATCGCTTTGAAAACTCACACTCGCCGAGGATTCGAACTCTACCGAAACTATCAAAACGTGTATTATACCGCTATTGCTGAAATCGCCTCAGTTTCATAGACTAGCAAAAGTTAAGGTTGTTTCAATATTATATAATATGCATAAACAATTTTGAAAAATTGTACATAAATTATATGTTAAAAGAATATTTTTTTACGATTTTCTATAATTTACGTTTCTTAAGTTATATAGCAAGAAATTTTGATAAAAATAACATGATGATGATGAAATTTCTTCTTGACATTATTATTTTTTAAATTACCAACAAATTTTGTAAACAAATGCATTAATCATGCATTTTTTGACAGAAATATTTGTCAATTAATTAATTCAATTAATCTAGTGATTTTGTAAAAAACCAGCTCAATAAGCAAATGGAAATGGGAATTTCATGACAATTTAAGTAAAACATTCATAATTAGTTGATAAATTTAATGATTTTTTAAAAACAAATTTAATGAAGAAATGCTTTAATCAGGCACTCAAAATACGGCCTACCGCCGGATCAATCTTGGTAGCCGAAATTCAGCCAATGTTTCTTGACCAATATCAGCGATCAAATCGACCCAGTGTTTTAAATTTGCTAAACTTTCACCGAAGCTTGGCGTAGAAATGATCCATTACCAGACCATCTTAGAAGTAGAAAAGCCAGAGTCTGGCCCAGCAATGAGACTTTATTGGGCCCGAAGTGGGTATTATTCTGAAAAACCAGGTTGATTTCAAACCAGATTGGAAAATATTTAAAATAGTTCAAGATAGCACAAATATTATCGATAAGCCTAGGCCCTTTGAAAATTTAAATAAACATATATAAAAAGAATCTACTTTTTTGAACTTTTTTGAACATTGTGAAAATTGTCCAGAAAGAAAGCTGAGCTTCGATATAATTCATAAAGGAAATTGCAATATTTTAATTATCGTGAGAAATTTTTTTTTTTACAAAATAAAATCATGTAGAAATTGTATTAATTGACAAAAAATAAATTGTTTTTTGTGAAAATGTTTTAAAACACATCCAGATTATTTATTTTACAAATTTTTTGCGAAATTTTCTTACATAGCTTCTTTAATTATTTTTAGAAATTACGTTATTTTTATGAACGATGTCTCGTTTTATGGCAGGAAAAGTTCTTTACGACATAAAGAACGTGTCCAATTAAAAGAAGATTTAGTGGTTGCAATAATTCAAAAATATTTATCATTAAACATAATTGACAGATAAATATTTTTATTTGTCAACTAATTTGCTTTTTTTTTTACTTTGCTTATGCAGATAGATATTTTTTAATTAAAGAAAAAGTTTATTCCAACGAGGCAATAGCCTTTTATGGACCAACATCGCAAAATTGGAATTTTCACCTGACCACTAACTCGACCTGCAAATCTTCTGAAATGATCTCCGTTGCTCTACAGAGACTTAGGGCTTTATTTGTAATTAAGAATATAAAGGCTGACCAATCACTCATCTTTTATGGATCTATTCGTTGGAAAATTTGAATTCTCAAATGAAATGCCATTTTGAAATGAATAGCCATTTTAAAGAATTTAAAAACGAACTCATTCCGTCTAATGTGATGAGATATGATTTTTTACTAAAATGATCTCTTGACAGAAAGCAAATTCACAGTCTGTTCATCTTCAATAAGGAGGAAGATAATTTCGAGTATATTCGTAATTCGCTACTTCGTTTACTTTCGCCTATTGACTGCGCCTCCTTACCATTAGCTAATTGTAAGAATAACGAGAATTGTCTCGCTTTCATAGTGGAAAAATAAGAGAGTAATAAAAGGTTTAGGCGAAGTAGAGGGGTTTAGGGGCGGGTGGGACGGAGGGTGATAGAGTGATGAAGAGGTGGAATGGTTGAAAGGCTAGATGAGTTTCTCAGACAAGGGTGGGGTTGTGAAATGCAACATGGTGCAACCGTGGTGGAAACGCAGTCGAGCGAATTGGGACCAGTAGAAGTCCAGTCACGACCCAAAGCTTCACGCAGGCCAGAAGAAGCAAATTTGAAGGAGTCGAGTGGAGTCAGGATGACGAGGACGATGTCGCCGATCGTGACGCTCACTCACTATCCCCGTTTAGTCAATTTTGTGTTCCTTGTCCTTTGCGCGACCCGGACCAACGCCCAATTCCGATGTCCGGATGAAAAAGGTTTCTTTGCTGATCCGCAGCAGTGCGATCTGTATTACTTCTGTAATGAAGAAGGACACGCAGAGGAAAGACTCTGCAAGGATGGACTTGTTTTCAGGGACGACAACCCCAAGAAAGACTTCTGCGATCTTCCAGCCAACGTACCCTGTGGCGATCGCACCCTTCTTCGTAAGTTGTATTTTTTTATTTTATTTTACTTAGGTTCATCAATTCTTCTTCTATAAAGAACTGATATATAAATCGTGGTGCTAGTTAAACTTGCAACTAGGTGCACATCTTACTGGAAATAAAAATAACGTTTGATCAGTACAACAGAACGACTTGGTGGCCGTAGAACAAACAAAAAATTGTTCGTGTCCTAACAAAATTTTAGTTAGTTCAGTAAAAAACTTAATAAGTCAATGAGTTGATGCAATAAAAGCCGAGGTCTGTCACTTAAAATAAATTTAGACTAATTCAACAAAAGTTTTGATTAAAAATCCAAATTTTTTGTAACGAAACAGAAGTATATTGTTGCTTTTATGTAGCAACCAAATCGTTTTATTGTTTCAACAAGTTAACATTTTTCCTAATGATTATATAAACGTTAGTCATTAGTTGCAATCTGAGACAATTGCTTGTGATAATTTATTTTCAACACTTTGCAATATATAACGTATAGGATGTATTAGTCAGAATCTGGAAAAATCTTTTGTAATCTCTTATAATTGCTAGTGATATCATTTTAAGCGCACTCTCCTAAAATTTCATATGTAAAGACGCTACAAAAAAAACTATAGCTGAATTCATAAGCATTTATCCTAACTGCTTGTGAATTACGTATTGCCTTGTAAATTCTTATTGTAATATTACGTTATACACTCTTGTACTCTTCGACAAAATTATCAAATTTTCCTTAATTTCTTTTCTAAAATGAAAGGAATCATTCTTGAAAGAACAATTAATACTTGCGATTGTTTTCACATGAAATATTATATTTGTATTCAAATACACAGAAAATAGTGGTGTTTCTACTAGAACCGACTTCTGGTTTCAAGAGAACTACGCAAGAAAAGAATCCTCATAAATTTATGTTTGAGGATTTTCTAACTATTCTTAACTTCGTATTTATCATTTTAAATACTTGCATGATTTTTAAACTTGAGGAAAAATCTGTAATTACTATTAAACAAAAATAAGTAGCATGTGAATTGTAGATCAATCTAAACATCTGTACCTCCTTGCCCACATTATTCCCTTCCTGACCGAGTCAGTTCCGCTTACCCCGAAAGAGATATTGCTTAACGGTATAATAAAAGTTTCAAGACTGAAGAAAGCACATATGTTAATAGAAAATTCCGATCAAGACATAATTAATTTATAAAACTTATCTCTGAAAAGAAACGATTTTCCATCTAAAAATGAGCATTTTTGTTTTATTTCGGGTTATAATAAATGAAAAAAATAACTTTAGTCTTTTGTGATGTTTTTTGTTTTAAAGCCATAGTACAAAGTTTTTAACTTTTTCTCAACGGCATATAAAATAGAAAATCAGGCTCTTTATTAAGTCACATATGGCAAATCTTCTTTCATCAGCGAATTAACATTCTTGCGGCACTTTTGCTTAGCGGAATGGCTCTCGCGCATCTTTTACCCGATAAATATTTTAAGTCCTTATTGAAGTAAGTACATTCCGCTAAGTCTATGAAACGTAATTTCCACATCTGTGGCATGTCTCGCTAGCCCAAAATCTGTGGCGGTATGTCTGATCCAAGAAAAAATTCTTAAGCTTTCATAAAAGGGGCAAAAGTGCTGTAATTCTCCCGAATTGGCTTGTCTCACTAGCGCCTAGACTTCAGGGCATCTTTCAACAAAGAAAAGTTTTAAGTCTTCATCTAATTGGCAAGGGTGAGGCAAGTCCTTCGAATCCAATTGCCACATCTGCGGCTTGTATCACCACGAACCCCTCTCTCTCCAGCGGTCTTTTTCATGCCAGAAAAATTTGTAGTCATCAGGGAAGATGATTGGGCATGTCACATCGTGCAGTTTAGAAAGGAAGAGAGGTGAATTAAAGGACACCGCACACTTTAGATCAAAATCTGGCCCCGGTAAAATAGGCTGAAATTGCAATATAATATATTTTTTGCCTCCTGATCAAAAAATCCTAATGGACAGTAGTCAAAAAATCAAAAGTTTTCGAGATAGGCTGAACGAGAAAAATATGAGCTTAAGCGAATCTATTGTCCCGCTTGAAACTTGAAGATGAGGTGCAGATTTTTCAGTAAACTGCGATCAGAAAAATCACTGACAATAATAGAAACACTGGTAAGACCAGTCTAGCTAATAAGGGCATCAAAATGGCGCTGTCCTAGTAATAATAGGCGTAATCATGGAGCTGTCCTGGTAATGTAAATACTGTAGGTTGGACTGACTTTCAGTCTTGTCTTAATTATCTGGACTACAAAATATCTTTGGTAGTCCATAATGCCTTTTGACTTGATTATTTTAAAAAATCTTCACATTGCCAGGGCAGTCCCATTACATTGCATTTATTAGTTGGACTGGCTTTTCCTTTGATAATTGGACTGATCTACAATCTTGTATTCATTGACTTAACTGTTTTCCAACTTTTATATTTTGAATTGTATTTACATTGACAGGAAAGCGCTATGATTTCGCCTATTATTCCCAGGACAGCGCCATTTTGTAGCCCTTTTTAGCTTTACTGGTCTTACAAGTGTTTCTATTACTGTCAGTGATTGTGCTGATCACAGTTTATTGAAAAATCTGCACCTCATCTTTAAGTTTCAAGCGGGACATTAGATTCGCTTGTGGTCATATTTTTCTCGTTCAGCCCCACCTATCTCGAAAACTTTAGATTATTTGGACTAGCCATTAGGATTTTTTTATCAGTAGGCTTTGAACAATACAAAAAATCGATTAATTTTTTTTTTAGCAATTATTGAAATATTAACCTTACGTGAAAAATATTTTTCTATTTACAAAAAATGAACATCATTTTAACTTGACATGCGAAACATTTTGCCCCTGGAAAGAAGCCTCTTTTTAATCAAATTAATGAACTGTCTACCGTTAAGGAATTTTTTCGTAAGATTAGCCTCAGCGCTATACTTGACATGTTAGTTTTACAGGAAATTGAGGAATACTAGTCTGTGACTAAGATTAAATATTGATTAACGATGAGTATGTTTAAAATAAAACATGTAAATAAGATTATATCAAATGTTACCAGTTACATAAAATTATACTGTTAATAATGCCAGAATCTCTTTTTTTGTTGATTTTAAAATTGAATAGATTTCTTCACTAATATGTTATAACGGATAAAAACCAGAATTCATAATTTAAATGATATAATCATTTTAGAAAATGTTGCTAAAAATAGTAGAAATTTCCTTTATGATTTATATATATATATATGCATACATACATATAT
>JAAAKG020144999.1:0-10984 GCA_010014905.2 Druon quercuslanigerum
AAAACCTAGAGGAACCGAGCGTAAAGCGTAAGGCAAATGTGTCCGAGCGCGTAGCGCGAGGTGAATACACTATCGAGTGCGAGGCGCGTGATGAATAACTAATCGAGCGCGAAGCGCGAGATCCAACAGGTTGCGAGCGAAGCGAGCCGCACGCGAAGCGAGCGATGAGAATGTGCCCGCAATGCGGGCAGATTTTTTTTATTGTTTTTCGCGTAATCAAAATTTGAATTTCGATTTTCCCCGAAAATCCAAAAAGTTGTTATGATAATTTTCTAGGGCTTTCAAAAGGCAATGTTTTCTTTTCTTGACTTTTTGTCATATTGTGCACTGTTTGGCTGAAAACTTTGATTTTCGATTTATTTTAAAAATTTTGAAAATGCTATAACTCTGAGAATATTCCTTCTATTGGAAACAGTCATTTAGATAAATTATTTGTTTTTGATAATTCTATAATTATCTGTGTATAGAATTTTCAAATTCGGAAAAATGTGGTCTCAAAAATTTTCAAAATGCAAAATTTGCAAATGTGCAAAAGATAGATTTGATACGTTTATTTTTTCGAGAGTTATAGTGTTTACGGACGGATGTGCGGACGGACAGACAGACAGACGCTATCGTAAAAACTTAATTTTCGGATTCCGGAGGTCACGAAACGTGGAGAATTGTTAATACATGGTGGTGTCATATTTCCGACAATTCTAATACTTTCTCAATCATAAATGTTGAGAATTTAATAATATACAACCTGCCTAAATCAATAGCATCATAGATTACTTTATTCGCTAACAAAACGGAACCGATAATCATGAAACTTGATCATAATTTAAATATATTGTCAGAAAAAATATTTTAAAAGTAACATTTAATGATAAAACTTGCTTTTGAAAATATTGCAACCCCAAAAGATGTAAATGAAAGCCAACGGTGTGATTTCTTTAAACGTTATAAAGTGCAGTTTTATTGAGTGAGAAAAATCTTTAATGTCATGAAAAAGTTACATAAATAAGGGCAAAGGTCCACAACTACTCCCAGACTAAAATATATATTTTCCTTCCTCTTTGTAGTGTTTAGTCAAACATTGAAAACGTGAAAATTCGAGATCAAAACTGACCCCCTCTTTAAACTAACAATGAAAATTATATTATTCTTAAAAACTTACAGATAAGTATCTGAGAGAAGAGAGAACACAGATGAAAAGCAGACTATGGAAAAATAAGTCCATTTTTTTTAATTCTTATAACAAACTTTTGTTGTGAAAACTACGAATTTAATATCTTCGGGAAATTGTATGCACGCCTCTGTTTCTCCGTCATGTACACCATCCATTAGCGAATTTGTGAGTGCTCTTGTAATTATTTGATGAAATAAAATTATTTGCATAAAAAATTTTCTCAAAGGATTTAAAAAAATGGAATTACTGTTCCATAGTCTGGTTTCCATCTGTTTTCTGTAAGGTATAATTTACTATTACGTACATCAAATTTAACTTTAAATAACTCCTAACCTCCATATTTTACTTTCTCCTGAAATTATAGTTTCTATATTTTCACAGATTTTGAACAGCATTTCTTAAATAAATATTTTTTCAAACAAAAATTTGTATAAATCTTATGATCATTACAAACCACTAGCGCATATAGATCTTCAATGATGGGAAACTTTTAATGTTAATTCTCAATACACTGCAATATTCGTAATGTAATTTCGGTGAGCGACTAATATTAAAACTTTATATATTTATCTGTAAGTTTTTAAGAATAATTTAATTTTCATTTTTAGTCTACAGAGGGGGTTATTTTTAACCTCAAAATTTCATGTTTTCAATTTTTGACTAACAACAACAACTATAATTTTATGACGGATTAACATCTCATCTGTTTTGTCACCTCATATCATGAAAAAGGTTTTCAATTCTTAAGCATTTTGTTTCACATTTCAGTCATATAATAAAACTTTTTTAAATTTTAATCTGTGAATAGAAATTTCTGAACTTTTTAGGAATGATGAGCGTAAAACCAATATCTAGGATATTAGTAATGTGATTAAATTATGCATACAATTTTAGCATAGCTATAGACAATTATTATTTCATGTTCACAGGATGCGCGTAAATGGGCAATTGAAAGTATGGATGCATTGAATAAAAGTCTTGAAGAATTGCGTCGTGAAGTAAAAAGATGTCTCAGTACGCTCATTATTGATGTAAAACTTATACTATTTGTACTTATTATTCCATGTGTTAGCATTACAAAAAAGTGCAAGAACGTAATATATGATCTTTTTAATATAGTTTTAAATAATGTTACTATTTCTGCACAGACTGTCATGATAAAAATATAAGAACTTGTCTCCAAATCTAAGTAGGAGAAATTTCGATTATAATTCCCCGCGTGGAAAAGGTTCGGTGAGACAATTATTTCTACCTCAAACGCTTTTCATTTTCAATTGTTGACGTCTTCAAGTCTGCATTTTAAAATTTTTTAAATAAAAAATAAAAAAAATGAATGAAAATTGAATAGGATAACAAATCAACTCATTATTTTAAAAGCTCTTAAAATCTAACTTGGACTGATTTTTCTTCTAAAGATTTGTAAATTTCGCGGTCAAAAAATAAATTCTGCAAGATAAACGCCTTCTCTTGTTTTCCTACGACATTTTCTTAATGCCTGGTTACACCTGGTTACGAAACACATAACCTAAACACTGTGTGACCGAAAGCGGACTGAAGCGAATGTCCTGCGACATTTTTGCCACTGACTGAAAATGACTGAAGCAGACGATGCGATTAACCGCCGGGGATAGTGCCCTCTTTTCTACACACTGCTGCGTTGTTGTGGAATTGCTTCGGTGACCTGGCTACGTCATTTAGTAGTAATTCACCTTTTTTTGAACATTCCTATTTTAAGGTAAAAAATTTCAGAATTTTGTTAACCAATGAACTATTTTGTCGAAAAGTTATATTTTGTTGGTTCACCTAAACTATTTTTATTAAAAATGAAAATATTTAGCAGTTGACTCATGGAATAATTTTTTTTTTCAGAACCTCTAGAAATTGCCAATAGTAGATTTGTTAATTAAGGTATTTTGAACAATTATTAGTTTTTATTTTATGGACGAATATTGTACTTTAATTTTATTTCCAAATAATATGTGACCGTTTCCATAGAAAAGACTGTATCCATTCCATCAAAAATAACATTAAAAACACCCTAAAGAAAGTTTTCATTGCTATTAGAACTTCGCGCAAACAGCTTTTTTTCTAGAGTATGTTTGTATTTAAATGAATATTATAAAGAGGTCCAAAAATTCATTGTATAATTTTATTTTACTCTATAGGGCAAGATACCTTCCCCTCTTAATTTTCCATTTGCAAGGAAAGAAAACCCGTAATATTTACTTTTTCAAAATTCGAATATTAACACGTGCCACTGGGAACTTCAAAATTCCATTTAATTACAACGGGGAAATTTTCAATTTATAATTAATAATTTTATTGAATGATTACTAATGGACTATTTCAATATCTTTCATGACTTATTAAATAATTTTCAATTGTTTAAACAAATTAAAATTATTTACACAATTATTTATTTCGCAAAAATATAATCATATTTTTTTATTGAAATGCTATGTTTTTTTATTTGCTGGAGTAGTACGTTTTTCTAAAGACATTATTTTATCATGTAAACAATTATATTATTATTTACTTAAAAAATTTCTAAAATTTGGGACAGAGACGTCCACTTTTTTAAAATTGGTGTCGTCTGCTACTTTTTGTGGAATAATTACATATTTTAATACGTTTCTTCTAACGTTTACAAAATTTTTTTTGTTTAAACAATTTTTATTTGTTCAAGCAGTTCTGTTTTGATAGCTGCAAAAATAATATAAAATAGAAGACATATAATTATTTACAATTTCAAAAGTAAGTTTTGGAAGCAATTATTTAAGCAAATTATGCTTGTTTAAATAATTAAAAAGTATTAAATGTATTATTTCTATAAACTATACAGTCAGAAACAGTCGAATTTCGAAAATATAAAAATTATGGAATTTTTTTCTCCGAAAATGAAAACTTCTTTTTTTAGTGGGGAAATGTCTTTCCCTCCAGCTCGAAAAATGTTTTTTGGTCCACCCTAATGAATATGTATAATGTGGCGTATGTTGGATTGTCTGTCTACAAAAAAGAACTCTTTTAATGAATGGTTACATGAATATTTTGTAATTAATAATTTAAAATATTTAAGAATAGTTATTTATTTGTATTCCAGTTGATTTTCAATATTAATTTCAATAATTTTACATTTGAAAAATAGTGCAAAAATTGTTAAGAGACTTAAACAGGATTAAAATTGTACTAAATAAGACCAAAGAGAATCAAACAAGGATGACGGGTATTAAGGAGATCCAAAACATATATTTGCCTGAGATTGTTAAAAATAAAAAGAAAAGTTTGACCTAAATGCGTAGAAATAGAAGTTTTTATTGGAGAATAACTCTTCATTATTTCCGTGATTGTGTTCGGAATTTTTTCTTGTCAACATGTTTCGAGAATATAGGAAGCTTAGAGTCCCGTTATCACCAAAGAATGCGGTGGCATGACAATTTTATTTGAACTATGATGATTGTGCGATATTATAAATGTTTTGTACGTGTCTAATGCGACGAAAAATAACTTGTCTAAAAATATTGATCTTTTTTACAAATAGACTAAATTATTAAAAAATTAAGTATAGCATCCCGGATATTTCTATGAATATTGCTCAAACCTACAAAATAATTATTTCCTGTCTGCATGTTTTGAAAAGGCTTTAATTTTGTTTAGATTATTGCAAATTTAACTCTATTTAAATAACTATAACATTATCTTTATTTTTCTGATAAATACAACTTTGAATTATCACAACATACAAACGCTTATAATTTAATAATCTTATTTGATTGGAAACAGTTTTTCTAAGGTCAGACAATTAAATTCAATGTCACTGTAACCGAGAAAAGAGAATTTTTCAATTATTAACCTTTCAAATTTAATCAATTAAAAATAAACTTTGAAAGTAATCTAAGATGAAAAATATTAAATATTAAAAACTACCGAAATACGAAACTTTAAAATTCAAATGACTGCAAACTTCATTTAAAAATGACAAAATGTTTAGTAACCAAAAATTATGATATCAATACTCTTTTATTTTCAAACCTTTTAAATTTTCAATTGTTTTAAATAAATGTAAGAAGTTTGTAAGTAATTATTTTTCTTATTTTTAATTATAATTTTGTAATTTAATTATTTCATTATTTTTATAACAGAAATTTGACTTTTTATTTATTTTTTTTTGTAATTTTTAATATGTTAATAGGAAGTTTCATTAATTTCTAAACAATTCAAATGAAATTTTTTTTCAATTTTAAATGAGTTATTTATTTTTAATCTAACTAAAAATTCGTTCATGTAAAGATATAGCAATTAAAATTAAAGAATAAAAAGGGTGTATAAAACAATATTGACAGATTTTTAAATAAAAAAATTAAACTTATTTCTAAAATCTTCTCATTTTTAAAGCTTGAATTCATTGTTATGAATTAATTTTAAAGGAATTTAGAATTAATTGTTTACTAAAATTAATTTGAAAGGGGAAGAAGTTCCTTTCTTTGCAATTCTTATGTTTTATTATTTTTTTCAATCACAAAATAGAAATATTTTATTCACAACATTTTCACACAATTGGAAGGGATGAATTTTTGGTTTTCAAACTTTTTTACTGAATTTTTGCTAGCAAAATTTAAGGAATTTTCCTATTTACGTCTAGAAATTTTTTATTAAAAACTTACCATTTTTTGTTTTTGTTCTCTTTTAGAGGAATAGCAAAAAACAAGTTTATTAAAAAAAATTTTTTTTCAGGCTGCGATAGGAACATTTTTATGGTGTTTGTCTATATTTGGTTGTTAGATTCTTGGTTTAATTTTCAGCTTTTCTGTACATTAACATAATAATTGGTTGTTAAATAGGATTTTAAATTTTATTTTAATCTCATTTATATTTCTTAAATATTACAACATTAATTTTTTTTAATAGTTTAGGTTTTAAATATTTGAGTATAAAATTTTGCGACGAGTGTATGATTGGTAGGCTTTTAGGATTTTTAGAATAGCGGAAATCTCGAAAATTCATTTAAATGTAGGTGCTAAAACGAAAATAAAATTAAACTATTTAGGTATGAAGAGACACATGCACAAAAAATTATCTGAATATTTCTTTACAGTTTTTAAACTGATTCAATTACAAAATTGTTTAAATTAAACAATTTTTATTTGATCCATTTTTAATTGAAGTCTTAGAATATGAAAAATTTATAATAAAGTTTTTCAAAAAGGCAACTACTTAAAATTTGACAATATTTGTCTATAGAAAAAAAGCTAAAAGGTTCTCAAAATTAAACATTTAAAATTTATGACTTTAAACTACATGCTGGATTTTACTAATTGAAAATTATATTAAAAATTACATAAACCCTATATATTCTACAAAAGTGAAAAAATCACTTTAAAAAGAAAACTAATCTTTTCTGAAAGATTAAGCAGTGTCATCCAAATTTTCTAAGGACATTAAATATATTTTAAAATATACAACATGAACTCGTTCGTTAAAACAAAAATTAATTTAAGGCTTGATTTAAAACTGATTTTAATGACATTTCTCGAATCAACACAAATTTAGTAAGCTCTAGAATTTAAGCTATTTTTCAAAACTACAGAAACCCAGTTTTTAACAGTGCAACAAATTCGAGCGCAGTTTTCAGTATCTGTTAAATTTTTTTTATTTAATTATACATTCCATATAATAATAATAATAATGTGTTTCAGAATGTAGCTAACGGAAAAAATCAAAAAGGGATTGACCAAATTCGGTTAATATTTGCACTCCCGGTTGATCTTCAGCGATTTCTTTTCCTTTAGGGTAATTTTTTTGATTGTAAATAAACTATTCGAGATACGGAAAAAAGTCTTCAAAAACTTTTTTGCTCTATGACTCCTTTAACAGAATGAAAAAGCAAATGTGAAAATTGTAAGAAAGATCGGCTACATCTATGAAACCTTGTGGCAAATCTTGTTTGTGGTTTTTTTTATATAAACTATGGGACAGATGCAAAAATGTGCAAGAGACATTTCATGCATCTTAGAGTAATGCAACTAATGCTGAAGAAAACTTTGCAAAAGACCCATAAACAATGCATAGAAATCGATTATTATAATATGCTTTTTTGGCGTTTTTTGCTAACACTATGAGTCAGACAAAAAATTGCACATGACAAAAATTGTTCGTTTTAGTGAGACCTAACAGCTTCAAACAAAATTTTCTCAAATTTCGATAATTTCAGAAGATTTAGTATAAGTTACGTAATAATCTTTAATTGAAAATATCTTGATTACATTCGTGATTTCGTGGATCAAACGGCTCCTGGCTCTCGGACTATTGGTATATAATAATTTTTAGATTAGATACGTATTTTTTTCTTTTATCGTCCAACATAATATTTAAAAAAATACTCCAGATAATTATTATATGAAAAACAATTCCCGGAAAAGGGTTGAAATAAGAGCAATATGTTTTCAAACAACACTGTTAAAGGGCTCACTGGATTTGAAGTCTTCGAGTGCAATTTTATTTTTTTAAGTTTAATTTGGCTTAGAACTGAAATGCATTGATTCGATCAAAACTTGTTGGTGTTCCTAAATTGGTATCATTGGCAAAACTTTAAGTCATGATGATTTCATATTTTCTGCCCTACTCTTTTCTCGTAGGGGCTGTACTTCCGCAAACTAAATAAATATTTTTCGTGGTAAGTACTGAGTATAAAAAGCCAATGTGACACAGCAAGATAAAATACTTCTGCATCATCATATCGAGGAAGTAGATCATACACGTATTTTTCGATCATGAAGTGTGCGTTCTTTAATTTATTGGTTTTCTGTGTTTTCGAAGTAAGTTACATCTTACTTATTATAAATTATCAATAATTATCACATTGCATATTAATTTATAAAATGGATATTGAGTATGAAAGTATCGAATTCAAGAAATTTTATGAGTGTTTAAACTTTATTTGAATACAAAGAAGGCAATATTTAAAGTAGGTTTTAAAGACTAGATATACACCTATAATAAGGAATTCGTTTTTGGGCTAACAGTCTATTTTTGTAGCATTTCATGTATTGGTTATTTACTTATTTTGATAACTTTATATGGATTATATTGATCCGAGAGAGCGACCTATGGCCTCCAGTCCATGCAGCAACCAGGACAATTTAATTCTAGCAAAATGTCCAGCAAAAAAATTATAGAATTTACAATAGAATAGTTACATTTTTAAACAAAAAAGCGAAAGCACAACCATTTCTATAAGAAATATATGAATTTTTGACTATATATTAAAATGCTAATTAAAAAACATAAATTTTCAAATTAAAATGGAATATTTACATTTTTAGTAAAAACAAGTGATAGAAAACAAAGTTTAAATCAAATATTAACATTTTAAATAAACAAATTACTTTTTAAACGAATAAGAGGATTTTTCGAACATACAGTGAACATGCATGATTTTTGAACCATACAGTTGAATTTGTCAACTTAAAAGGAATTTATTAACCACAGAAATGTAATAGTTTCATTTTCAGCTAAAAAAAAATTATTGCCTTTTCAAGAAAAACATAATAAATTTCTATCAAAAATATTAATTTTCAAACGGAAAGAAAAATTTGGTACCAAAAAGAAGAATTGTAAACTGAACTAAACAAAGAAAGAAATGAATGATTGCCTGAAACACATAAATTTCCAAGAAAAACGAAAGCAATTTCCATTAAAGTGGTTAAACTTACAACTTTATGAGTAAATTTTATTCTAAAAAAATACACAATTAACCAAAAATGGAATAGTTAAATTTTAAGTTGACAAAGCAAGTTTTTTTTTAAATTCGAATTTACAACAAAATAGTTACAGTTTCATTCAAAGAAATACATATGAAAAATACATAGTTGAATTTTCAAATAACAAATATAATGTTTCAAACACAAATAAAATCGTTACATTTTCCGTAAAAATATGATTATTAACCCAAAAAAATTAAGTTTTAACAAAAAATTAAAATTGTAGACAAGAATAAAATGAATTTTCAAGCAAATATATGAATCTGCAAACAAAGAAATTAATTTTTAACAAAAATAGATGACTTTGCCAAAGAAAAGAATAATTTTCTAACGATACGGATAAACTTTCAATCGCATAGTTGCATTTTCAACTAAAAGGATTAATTTTTAACAAAAAAAGGAATAGTTAAATTGTAAGTTCAAAAAATCATTTTTCAACCAAAAATGATTTTTATATCGAATAATAAAAAAATATTAACAAATATTGGGAATTTTTCTGTCAAATAGAAGCATTTTAACAAAAAAGTTAAATATTTTATGAAACAGTTGAACTCTTCGTGTTTAA
This sequence comes from Druon quercuslanigerum, assembly GCA_010014905.2. Classification (NCBI taxonomy): domain Eukaryota; kingdom Metazoa; phylum Arthropoda; class Insecta; order Hymenoptera; family Cynipidae; genus Druon; species Druon quercuslanigerum. Next base: position 9,494 of record JAAAKG020144999.1, read on the forward strand.
AATTTCAACTAGTTTTCTCAAATAAATTTTCTTGGTTTAAAATGATTTTTTTATAGCTAAAAATCAAACTACACCGATTCTACATTTGTTTAACGAACATTTTGTTTTTTATACAAAAATGTCTACTTTAAGCGCTTTGAATTTTTTATTTTTCAAGCCTTCAAGTCTGCATTTTAAAACTCTTTAAATAAAAAAAAAAGAAATTCTGCAAAATAATCTGTTTAAAGAACCTGGCACCTAATTTCATTCGCCATCTCTTGTATTCCTTTGACATTTTCGTAAGGCCTGAGAACAACACCTGGTTACGCAACGCATAGCATAACACTTGTCTGACCAAAAGCGAACTGAAGCGAATGTCCTGCGACATTTTTGCCACTGACTGAAAATGACTGAAGCAGCCGAATCTTGCAGGGTGTCAAGAGAATGCAAAAAGTTCTTAAGATTCATGGGAAAATTTAAAATGATTGCTTTGTAATTAATTCTAAAGTAAAATTGAAAAAAATAAAATAAACATTTTTAGTTATTTAATAAAATGTTCAAAAGTGTGAAAATTTCTATTGACTTTCTTGTATTGTTTTGAAAACTGAATATTAAGAAAAAAGAAAAGAAGGTTTTTAAACATTTGAAATGATTTGATAAAATTTGAAAAAACGGTATGAAACATTCTGAAGCAAAATATTTAAATTCGGACAAAATTTTTGAATCGACTTAATTCAAAAAGTATTTCTACAAATGTGTACTGTTTTTTCAAGAAAAATTTAATAAATAGGTTTAATTTAATTAAAATAATCAAGGGAGTTTAAATCATTTCTACTATAATATAAGATTTCCAAAAATTGCAAGGAATTTTTTGAGAAATTTGGTTAATAAATCAAATGAAATAATGTATAGCGATTTGGAAGATATGCAGTCATCCTTTCAGGTAAAAATTTAGAATAATAAAGAAAAACTGGGCGAAATTTTTCAAAACAGATGTCAAGAATAAAATCTGAGAGCACAAGTTTTTAAATACTAGTATTAATAAAAAGAGAAATAACATTTTTGAAAATTTTATAATTTAGGATTAATGATAGTGTAAAATAAATAGTTTTTATATTAATAATGTAAACTACTATATTAAATTATTGTCTATTTACGTATAAAAGTAAGCAATTAATTAAATTGTTTGAAAATTAAACTTTTTTATAAACAATTAGTTCATTTTTTCGGAAATATAATAATTTTGTTAAAAAGTCATTTTCTATGTTCAAAATTCAACTCTTCTCTTAAAAATTCGATTGTTTTGGTAAAAAAATCAAACATTTTGCTCGAAAATAATTTAAATGCTTCATTTTTCATTACTACTTAATGAAAAAATCTATCTGATTTTCTTTAACATGCAACTTCTTTGTTGAAAAATAATTTTTTGAATGACTTTTCTTCTTCTTTATTCATAATGTGTCCCCTAAGGGTTTACATGACTTCCATTCCATACCACTTACATAATAAACA
>JAAAKG020145000.1:0-10983 GCA_010014905.2 Druon quercuslanigerum
AAAAAAAAAAGGAAATTTTTGGCGGTAATTGCTAAAATATTTGTAGGCTCAGGGGGGGGCGATCGCCCACCCTCGCCTCTCGCTGGATCCGCCCCTGCGAGAGGTAGAAAAAGGGACAGGTGTGTGACCAAAGTTATTTACCCTTTAGTCATTAACATGTCACTTGAAGGAAGGGGACTTTGGAAAGGGGTTCGGATGTGACCAAAATGATTTGCCCCTCAGTCATTAACATCTAAATTGAAGGAAGGGGACTTTGGAAATTGGGCCGGACGAGCCCAAAGTTTTTTTGGATGCGCTGAGTACGAAAATGATAGTGAAAATAGAAATGGCAAATATCAATACGCAAAATTTCTTGGCGGTCTTGGCGGTGGTTTAGTAATCATGCAGAATTAAACAATTATTTCATGGCAATTGTTTCAAAAATGTTTTAAACACTGTTTCATGGAAATCTTTTACATTAAGTATCGAAATTTTAAGATGCTATTTTCTTATTGTCAGGAAACGGTTGCAAAATTTTTCAATGAAAATTTAAATTTTTGAGGCCTTTCCAACTTTTTAATAATTCATCAATTTTGCTGAAACTTTTACATTTCCTTTGAAAGTGTTCCAAGGTTTACTTTTAGTTACTTTTTACGGAAAAATAAGCCAAATTTTCTTATTTTGTTCCATTAATTCAGTTCTAATTATTTGGAAAAATGAGATGAAGAGGACATTTATATAAAAGCTGAGGGGAAGAAATGAATCCTGAAAAAATGGGGAAAGGAAAATAGGGACACAGTGTTAATTCTGTATATAGATGATTTAAGTGTAAAACAATCTTAATTATTTTTGTTTTATCAGGCATGTCGAAAACTGGCGATGCACTTTTCTCTTTTCTTATTTTTTTTTATTACCGCTAGAACTGATAGTGTGACGATAATGGAAATTAATACAATTGAATCCCTTGAACAATTTACCGGCAGAAAATCGGCAATTGAAAGAAATTCATTATGTAGACACTAGATAATTTCCTAATGTAAATGAAAAATTGCGCTCAGGCGTAATACATTTCATAAGTTTGGATACCATTTTTAACAAAGTTTGTTCTCATATTTCTTTGTTAAGAATAAACTCATATTAAATTTAAATAGCTAATCAGCGTAACGTTGACATCAAAATGAGATAACGCCTATACTATACACTATACTCTGTATAATCTGTCGAAGAACTGAAATATTCATTATTTTAATTATTGAATACGTTTGTCATCAATATTTAAGTGTGCTGTTTTGTAGATAGAAAAAATGAGGATTATGTCTAATCGCGTCTTATCCTTAGTGGTTATCATAGAGTCAGTTGGTGAATATAAAAATACAATAGTTCTATAATTTAAGTTTATTCTTTTCAGTTAAAGTAATTCAGAATTTGTGAGATTCAATGATCATTCGATCTCAATTGCTATTTTCTTTTTATCATTATTTCAGAATACCATTATTTTCGAGAGAATATATGTGTTCCGAAAAATGGAATGCAAAAGTTTCCTCATTTTTACCAGATGCGTGATTAGAACTTATTTCCATAAAGACAAACGAGCTTTAAAAAAAGAGAATTCGCAGTCACTAAATTTCAGTTGACGATGGCTTGACCTTAAATATGAAAAGTCCTATGCAAAAATATGCAGGATGTACAATGGTGAAGCGCGATGCAAGATCAATATGTATGGGGCGCAAAAAGCAAGATAAATATATTATCAAGTGTGAAGCGCGAAAAGAAATAAAGATAACACCTGTCAGAATGACGTATTTTTCTAACGGCCCTATTTCTCCCCTTAACAGAAAAATATGTCACAAGAAAATACACAAAGAAAATTAAACTTCTATTTTTTGTTACAGATTTGAGCTTACAATACGATCATTCATCTAATCGCCACTCTCTTTCTGATATTTCTCGTGGCAGACCGTCTCTTGATTTGTCACTTTCTCTTGCCTTACCTCATTCTTTCGGCTTATTCCTCACACGAATCCGAATCGGCGGTTCGGAATTCGAGGATACGCTTTTCATCGCGATGCAGAAATTAACGTGATAGAAAGACATAATAAAATTGGACCCATTCCATTTAGAGTACAAACCGTATTATCCCTATCCAATGGGGAAGTCTTTGCAATATTGGAGCGAAATAATACAGTTCTTCGTGGTATATATGCAATAAGATATTACCTACAAAAGCGAGTGAAAATAAACATGCACAGCGGCAACGTTAAGGACATGACCGTTGATGAATCGGAGGAATCACCTGTAGGAAAAAAGAACCCAATTTCAAAGAAATTTAAAATAATACGTGCCGTTTTAGGGATAATATTGCAACATTTGTATTTGTAGCATAGAGTCTTTTATGAATCAAATAAAACAATTTCAAACAAAAATTTCCAATTACTTTTTTTATTTTAAAAAAATGTCGGATTTCGAAAGTACTTGAAAATCGATTTTTTATTTGTTTGCGTAAATAAAAATTTGTACTCAAGATACGAGGTTGCGGCATACGAAGCAATAGTTTGTTCAAAAAAACTGTTTGAATTTCGAGAGAATAGAGCATTTACTAAATTTACTAAATTTTGTATACTGCTTTTTAAAGATTTTTTGTATAACTCAAAAAGATAAATAATTTGTTACAATCTTTTTTGTAATAAAAAAAATTACCAGAGTTATATCATTTACCACAGAGGACAAAAACAAGTCAAACTGTGTAAGATACGAAAAAAGGTTGAGGGTAAAGTGATTCGACTTTGTATTTTTTCTTTATTTTTTTCTAAAATGTTGGAACATTGCACTTTGGCCTCCCGGGGACACCCGACGACTTTTCCAAATAATAATTCTTACCCCTGCATGATACCGCCGATAACCAGCACTGAGACCAAAAAAAGAGAAAGGGGCTGAGAGGAAACAACATCGGGGGCAAAAGTCTGTGAAAAAGAACAGGACAGCCCAGCATTCGACAAACTAGGCATCGTTAAGATGGATTGAAATCCGTTTAGAAGCCTGAACCCCTCACGGTTGTGTGGCAGCCAACCTAGCTACTAAAGATTGGCTACACAAACTTGTGGTCTAGAAAAGGCCTTGTGAAGGCGCAGCTTCTAATGTAGTTGGAGTTAAGTTGCACCAAAAGATGTTGAGGACTACGACATGGTTCCCGGGTATCCTGAACGACCCGGATGCGGACACCCTGCGGTTAAAAGGATTCAACCCCTTACTTAAGAAACCATCGCAGCGGATCGTTAGGCACAGTTGGCCTCAGATTTTAAGACACAACGGAAGAAATAAAGCATCTCCTAGTTTTGCGAAAGTTCTGAGTCTCAGACAAAAGCTCTTGCCTTATTCAACAACAGGCTATTCTACCACTTTTAACAGGTCAACTTTTAGGTTACCGGCCAGAGACAGAAGAAGCCTGTCGGCGTATAGGAATATCGGGAAAAGAACTAAATGACTGCATCCAAATTAATTTGCATCACAGCAAAGGCGCCTCAGCAGTTTCATAGAGGTTCATGGCTGCGAGGCACACTGGTGGAGTCGGAACTTGGAAGAGCTTTGCAGGGAAACCAGAGAGAGTGCTATTTTTGGCATTAAGACATTTTCTGGGGGGGGGGATGAGAATCTGACGGGGATACCTTTGCTTACCCTATCAATGCATATTTTCTGGGCTCTATAAGGTTTAGAGGAGAGAAAGCAAACCTCAGATGTAATCACAGTCACCTGTTGCATAAATAGGCCCGAAATGGCGACTGGGTAACTAGATTGTTACCCCAGACATGGTCATGTGAGAACCGGAGTCTTTTAGTCCCTACAAGACGCATGATCCGAACAGAATATATTCAGCATTATTACAGAGGGCTGGTGAGATCAACATAGGGCCGATCATAAGACTTTCTAGTGCTAGTCTGATGTTTGATAATGTTCCGACAGTGTAGAGGGGTGCGAGAGTAGTCTTCATTCCGAAAGCATGCAGGATCGGTTATAGTTCGCGTACTTTAGGATTTCCGTCTCTTTAGCCTCACATCATTCCTAACAAAAGCAGTGAAAAGACTTGTGTACAGATATAACCGCAATAAGATCTTGTAAAGCAGGCCACTTTTCAAGGAACAGCATGCCTAGAGTGGTGATGACTCGACTGAGACGATATGACCGGCCTCGCGATTGGAACTTTTGTGGACGTAGATGGAGTCCTTAAGTACACCTTTGGGGAGGTAATAAGGGATGCCATGATCACACACGGTGTGCCTATTGCAGTCTTGGAACAGATCAGCCACATATTGGCCAAAAGAAACCTGACTACGACTAACGGTGATACCATTTTATGTGGAACCGTTGACCGTTATGGAACCGTTATAGGTAGATTCTTGGTGCAAGAAGATTGGAGCATCGGCTAATCAGAGTAAGACGAATGCAATTGTAGTTAGCAGAATGTATGCCTCGGGAACCAAAAGTGTATTTAAACTGGTAGTACAACAACTGGAAATGAAAGAACGAGGTAAATATATAGAAGCAGTTCTGGATAAGAAGCTATCATGGAACAAGCACCTGAAAAAGAAGTGCATGAAACTAGTAGCGAATCTTCGGCTCTGTAGAAGACCTGCAGGAAAAAGGTGGGGCTTGAAACTGGAGACACTCGTTTTAATAATACAGCGGTCCTGTGACCCAGGCTAATCTATGTGGCCGTGGTCTGGTGAAGTACGGTCAAACTCTTTACTGTGAAGTCCTGACTGGAAAGGATCAGCATCAAAACCGTGGTTGCAAAGGCGGCGTGTAGATTAAGTATAATCAACGACAGGATTATTTCCACAGTAGTTCGGATATCACACGACACCGCGAGAAAGCCAACGTTGAGCATGCTCCGGGACAAAATGATCACTCCTCACTACCTCTTGGACAAGAAGTTTTGAGTTAGCCTATACACAGAAGATGAATGAGTAAACGCTCAGGCATACCTACCCAATTATAAAACGAACCCAAAAGTGTTTGACTTACCTTTTTTTTAAATCTTATTCGTTGTGCTTACCAATATTACTCCCAATATTATATTTTTGTAATATTATATTAAATTATATAATATTCCTACTGATATATAATATTAGTTTGCTTTAACTATTATTTCCGGAGCTTCTAATTCTATTTCCGATCCTCACTTTGACGCATTTCATTATACAAATTTTTTTATAAAAATAAAATTTGTTATGAAATAACAATATAATTTACAAAAGGAGTATTAGAAAGACTATGACAGTACGTTAAAAAAATTAACTTGAAGTCCTGAAAACGCTCAAACTATACATTTTTTTTTAGAATTTGTTTATAGCAATAAGAAATGTATTCTGTCCTGTCTTCTTATGTTTTTATGTTACTTGAAATTGGATTGAAAACAAAAGTCACTTAAGAAATATCCAAAACCACTTAAAAATCACCTACTATTGTTTACAAAAAAAATAATTGGTAATAACAAATTATTAATTTATAATAATCTACTATGTTATGTTTCACAAATTTTTTACGACTTCGTGTATAAATAAAGTAAATAATTTTTTTTGAGCTTCAAGGGATCTTTTAAGGATTTAAGTAGCTTTAGTGTGCACAAAATTGTAATTGGTTAAAAATTGTGGCCGGAAAGATTTCTTTGGTTTGAGGAAAGGGGAAAAAGGGAAAATTTTTGAAATGTTTGCGGAAAAGTGTCGAGTGCTGGTGCCGTAATTTAAATCAACGGACGGGACGAATTTTCCAACGGGTGGTATTTTTCTTTAAAAGGACCACGACATTGATTATTGGTTTAGGCAAATACGCAACCGGCCTGTACATCCAAACGTGACAGGCAGCGAAACAAAAATGTCTAAAGGAAGAAATAATCGCTTGCAGACAGCGAGAGAAAGAATCGAGTGCTTTAAGTTCCATCCTTCTAAGAAACTTTCAAGCAGTCAAATTTTATAATCAAAAAATTAAAGTGTTTTTTAAAATTTTATTTGTATGTTATAATTCTTTCTCGTTTATTAAACCTGTCTACTTTAACTTCGTCCGTTACATAAAAAGGTCACATACAACGGTCGAAGGGTAGGGACCAGAAAACCTACAACCATTATGCGTGTGTGCAGCATGCGCGATGTTTAGCGCCTTCACGGCTTCGGGTCGCAGTATACGACGGTCGTAGAGCTCAAGATAGCGGTAAACTCAGCGTGGGACATCAGCGCAAAAAGTCTTAAAAATCACAATGATATTATGCGATTGGCTACTATTTATTTGCAATATAGCTTAAATTGATTAAACAGTTATTTGCAAATATCTCTAATATATATGGCTGGATAAAGGATTGCTATATCAACCGAAAGCAGCGAGAGGGACGAATTTAAATCAAACTACTTGGTACCTTGTATTCGTTGATTCTATGTACAGATTTATACTGTAGTAAAATAAATTTATAATATTAATGAAGTGGAATTTAATATTTTATTATAAGGTACTATTCAGTGAAAACTACATAAGAGCCGGGTTGAATTTAGTATATTTTATACTCTGAAAATTTCTCCTGATTGTGGAAAATTTTGCAAGTCCAAATAAAATTTCTAAGGGAAGAGAGACAATGATTCCGCGTCGCGAGTCAGAGAAAATCTGATCTCGGAAATGAATGTTTTCGAGCTGCCGGATCGCGCAGCGATCCATAATTCTCTCGCGCAATCTTACTCTCAATCACTCCCATGCAAACAGCTAATCTAAACTCGAATTCATACCCCCAAATCAACTCAAGTATGATCTAACTATTGCGTCAATCAGTGACATAAACATGGTCTAGTTTGCATTTAGAAAAATATGGCTAAGCACGTTTTGTAAACTAAGCTGCTTCGAAAGCAGCAAGAAGCAAATAAGAAACAAAACCGATACGCAAGAAATTATAGAAAACACACATAGAACAATTTTAAACACTACACGATGGATGCTTTTACCTTTCAGAAGATTGAAGTCAGAGTAGAGTAACTAAGTGCAACGTTTTGCTTAAGGCCAAGAAACAACTGACAGTCTATGTAATTGCCAAGTTTAAACCAGCCAAAGAACACCACAAGTCTGTATTGTGTGAGCGCGCGAGGAAGCGTTTTGCTTTGATATCATTGCATAACTACATAGTGTATTTTCAGAACCCAAAACCCAAAACATTTTTATCGGAAAAAAGTCAAGCTTTCGTATAAACATACTTTTAAAAAATAAAAACTGCTTGAAGAGTAGAAAATGTTGAATAAACATTTTTAATGGCAATTATTTAATAAATTATAAAAAATTGATGCCAATGGATTTTACAGAATGAAAGAACATGAAACACCATTTAGCAACCATTCATAGAAAATTCAATTCCTATGAGTAAAAAGGAAGTTATGACCATTTGAAAATACCCGCTTAGCCTGGGGAATGCAAATTCAGCCCCCTGTAGTTCGAGGACGGAAGGTAGTAAAAGTTTATAAACTGGTAGGTATACTCCTACCTACGACTTTTTAAAATTTGTGGACCTTTTTTTTAAGGCACAATATTTTTCCTTTATGTCTGTTTGTACCTGGCGTCCTTTTTTTAAATCTTTAATTTTTTTTGTCAATGCTATTTTTAACGATTAAAACAGAAAATGCACAGTCTATCAAAAAATGAATAATAACAACTTTGTCCTAAATGCGCGACACTTTTATCTGATATTCATTCTAAACAATAAATGTGTTCCAAAAAATAGAATTGAAAAGTTTCCTCATTACCACGAGACGCGTGATTAGAATGTCTTCCTTTAACGCCAAAGGAGCTTTAACAGAAGAAAATTCACAGTTACAAAATTTTATTTGTCGATGAATTGAACATAAATTTTAAAAGTCCTGTGCAAAAATGTGCAAGATATACCATATCCGCAAGAAACTACACAAAGGGAATTAAACCTAAATTTTCTTTTTGCAGAATTGAGCATACAGTACGATCGTTCATCTAATCGCCACTCTATTTCTGATGTTTCTCATGGCAGAACGTCTCTTGCTTTGTCACTTTCTCTTGTCTTACCTCATTCGGGTTCTCCGCTCAGGTCTCCAACTAAATTTGTACATTCTATGCGCCTAGGTGGACAGAAAATTGAAAAACTTAGATTCTTTCAGCTCATACCTCACAAGAATCCGAATCGGCTGTTTGAAATTCGAGGCTACACTTTTCCTCGCGAAACAGAAATTCACGTGAAAGAAAAAAATCATAAAATTGGGCTTATTCCACTTGGAATACAAACCGCATTTTCAGTATCCAATGGGGAAGTCTTTGCAATATTAGAGCGAAATAATACAGTTCTTTGTGGAATATATGCATTAAGATCTCACATAGAAAAGCTGGTAAAAATAAACATGCGCAGCGGCAACGTTAAAAACATGACCATTAAAGAAGCGCAGGAATCACCTTTCGGCAGAAAGAACCCAATTTTAAAGAACTTTAAAATAATACGTTTAATATGTTAAATATTTAATGTTAAAATTGCAAAAAAAAAACCTTTCGTATAAGTGTACCATGGACGGAATGTTGATGATATTCCGGCAGTATACATCTTGTAAATTGTGCAATTTAAGTAGCATCGTCATTTCTTGGGTTTAAAGGTTCGGAAATGAGACTTTATACGCCATGTCACTACGGCAACAAGGTAGAAAAATCTTGACTACCAGCTCAGGGAGGAAAGTTTTAGCGGCCTATTTAACAACAAGAGAAGCAAACTCGTGGCCTTTCATCGTTTAAGCCTCGTGTGAGAAAGTCTGTACCTTTGTTTATGAAACTCTGTAGTTTTTATTGTAGAATGGTATATCGACTCATTCGCTTGTTTGTGTCTTTTGAAGGACCTGCTGCTGTTCATGAAAAACAAGGAATACTCTGGTCTTCGGGTAAGGTGGGCTGCATTCGCTGCTTCTTTATATTTATTATTTCTTTCTGTTAAGGGTCCGGAAAATTACGTTTGAGCTCCAAGTGTTTGTGCATTTTTTTTTAGCCTGAATTAGTGTCGTTTTCCTGTCTTTCAGGGTGCACAGTGAGGCGAAATGATGAAAAAATGTTCCAAGTAAGATTCCAGCTACAATTTTGAACTGATTCAAATTTTGTTTGCAGGTTAAAGCTAATTAAATTCTTAAGCGATCTCTCAGAGCCAATTAAAAAAATATATAATTGTTACACTATTTAGACACAAAGTTGGAATAAATCGTAAAATTCAAGATAGTCCTACTATAAGAACAAGCAATTAATTAGAAATGATTGATATTAGTGTTCATTCAATCAGCAACCATTCATAAAACATAATCTAATAGTTTATAATATTTCGGTTTTAATTCAATTTATTCAAATTTAAAGTCAATTATCAGTCTCTCGGGGACTGATCTCTAGTTTTTGGAATTGGTACAGGAATCAACTACGGCCATGGGTGTGCAGTGATTGTGCCCATAGCACTTCGGCAGGCCTCTCGGGAGCACCCGACGACCTCCCCGAGTAATTATTTTTACTCTTGCATGATAACGCCAAAAACCAGCACTGACACTTAAAAAAAAAAAGAAGGGGCTAAAAGGGCACCACATGGGGGGAAAAGGTTCTGTAAAGAGGAACCTAGGCAACCCATCATCCAACTCGAAGATCTGCGCGATTGGAATCTTCATGGACACACTAAAAGCCATTAATTACACCTCTGGGGAGCTGATAAGGAAGCCCATGATCACACACGGTTGTCCTATTGCAGTCGTGGAATGGGCCGGCCACACATTGGCCAACAGAAACCTAACTACGGCTAACGGTGATACTATTTTATGTGGAACCGTTGACCGTCGACCGTGTATTTACACTGGCAGGACAACCAATGCAAATCAAAGAACGAGCTGAATTTGTAGAAGTAATTCTGGCTAAAAAACTGTCATGAATTCTGTCGTGAATTCTTGACTAGGAAGGACCAATGGACTGATTCTAAGAGGCATTACTGGTACATCGAATTCGACAATCACAATGGCTCTAGAGGCAGTAATAGGTTTGAAGTCCCACTATCTCAACATGAGGACCGTGGCTGCAAACGCGGCCTGGGTATTAAATATAGTAAACGATAGGATTATTTTGCCAGTTGTTCGGATACCAATTAAAATGCTTAGGAGGCAGACAAGGAGCATGCTCAGGGAAAAAATGTTTACTCGCCGCTACCTCTTTGAAAAGAAGTATCAAGTGAGCCTATACACAGAAGATGAATGGGTAAAAGCTAAGAGACACCTACCCAGTGATAGAAACAACTGGTTTACAGATGGCTCTGAAGGAATAAACAATCGCTTTGAAGACAGGGCGCCAAAGAATCGAGTACACTTAGCGTTGGAGAACATCAGCGCAAAAAATCCTAAAAATTTTCATGAGTCATAGCGATTAGCTACAAAATTATTTGCATATATAGATTTAATAAATTTAATAGTTATTTGCAAATATCACTGGTCACTCGTCGAGGTAATTCAAATTTCAGTTCCAACAAAGAGATTTCGGACTCCGCAAGTAAACAATCTACCAAGAATTAATGCTAAAACTGCCAAAAGTTGGGCCACTTTCATTATAAAAGTCCTAAGGAACAGCCAAAATATTCTTAATGGTACGGAGAAGAAGGAGTATTTAAAAGCGATTGCCTTAAGTGCGATCGACTATTACTATTTTGGCGCTCCGCTAAATTCAAAAACGCTTGATAATGTGATTCTCAAAAAGGGGCAAAATATTTGAAGAAGAGAGAGCTTCCGTTTAGATGGAATATGCGGGAGTATATCTAGAGTTGAAAGCCTGTAGAGATAAGAGGGGGTCCAGACATTTTGTTACGATTTGCTACGAAAGAGGGCAGGGGGTCAGAGCTCACATACCTGAAACGCCGCAACGATGCCGCACGAGGGGAATCGTGCCCCGCCAGTCGCCACTCATCGGCCGAAGATGCACGATTGCCGATCGGAAAAATTCGGCGGTCTTCTGTTTATATCT